>NMRB01002142.1:73385-96611 GCA_002633025.1 Notospermus geniculatus | reverse complement strand
TTTAAAAAAAAGCATTTCTGGTGTAAAGAAGAGTTTGGAGATATAATGTACAAAGGTTCTTCCCACGGCATTGATGGCATCCGATTGAAGGCCTATGTAATCCCGGCCCCCACTCCCCAGGTGCCACGACGTAATCACAGTCATGGGAGTCTTCAGGGAGGTTGGAGACGCGAACCTCCCCCCCCCCTTTGGCGAACAGTGCCCTCACATTCAAAGCAACGCATTGAGGAGGACAGAGCCGATTGCTAAATGACCAATAGTGCCCAGTACAACTCTGCCCCATTTGGAACCACCCTTATGGTCTCTCCCCCGCATGAAACGAGTCAGTGCAACCATATGTCAAAGATTTCTGGCTGACGTTGACATCAAAACACTGATTTCGGATGTGATTTTTAGGAACAAAACGTCACAGGAAAATGCTCCAGAATGCTTCTCAGAGCATCTAGATTTTCAAATTTTCCTGGCCCCCCCCCCCGTCGAGGCGTCGGCCGCGTTGACATGAGTAGCACCACCGTAAGTGCCTTCGGATACAGACCCCAACCGTTTTTTTATTGCATATTCCATGATGTAGGCCTAGTAATCGTATACCATATGTCGGTGCTGAACCCCCCCGTTGCCAAAATCCTAGATCCGCCCCTGCCTGGGGACGGGGTTTTGTTACGTTACGTTACGTTACGTTACGTTACGCAAAGTACCAATAGCCAAATTACAGGCACGACAACTCTTGATGTCCAGTAGGCATACCAACCTTCATGCTTTTTGAAACCACTGCCTATATGGTCATGATGGTCAACATTGCCAATCAACACCGGTACATCAGCCATGTCAGCTGGCAAACTGGGCTCGGGTGATGGGGCAGCAGCAATTGAAGGCTGATCATGCTCAAGTGGAAGGACATCTGCAAATGGTGGAAGAAGATACGTCACATCCTGCCCATAGTACGGTACATATTTTTTGGTGGATCGAACATCATGAATATGGCAAATATTAAGCACATGAAGTATATCGACTTTGCTGAACAGGAAGTTATTTATGTTGTACAAAGTACTGAACAGAAGGTCAAAGAAGACAACATGGTCATCGACATTCACCATCAACCATCAGCATGACCAAGTACTAGTTCAAAATGCTGTGGCTACTTACTTAGCTCTGTCCATGGTGATAACACTTCGAAAATGTTCCGTCGGACATTGCTCGTCGAGGAAGACTCCAAAAATTGTGCAGCTGCATCATTTAGGACATGGTGCATCTCCTCATCCTCTTGTTCCCCTAACACTGACAGAATTTCTGTAAAAAAGGAGAAGAGCCTACCATGAATTAGCAAATATGGTACATCTGCTCAGCATGCTCAGTGCAAGGGAATACAAATATTTGTGCTTGGTAAATACTTAGGGTCGTATTCATAAAGCAGTTCTATCGTTAGGTATCGTCTTAGGCCGGTTCCAAGTAACGTGGTTGACCTTACTTGGAACCGGCCTAAGACGGTTCTAACAATAGAACCGCTTTATGAATACGACCCTTACGGCCGTATGCACCAACGAAGATCATCTTGGACTCACGTTGAGCCACAACTTTTCCATTGTTCAGGTTTGCCAGGGCATGATGTGACAATGGAAAAGTTGTGGCTCAACCTGAGTTCAAGATAATCTTCGCTTGGTGCATACGCCCATTAGTGTCTCTAGGTGTAGGACAGGACATGACTGATGTGTGGTTTGGTACATTTGTAAAGTCTGGCAACATCTATCTTCGACCTAATGGAATGCGGAAGTCATGTAATGTGACAGAGATTTGCGGTTTATAATCATGCCTGTCGATCACTTGTGGTCGTTCCCCGATTGTTCGCGTTGTCCACCGGTCATTCAATAGCCGCGTGTGATTAAAGGTCCGTGGAAAATCCAACGATCAATTTCCTACCTTCCGCATTCCATTAGGTCAAAGATAAATGTTGCCAGACTTTAACATGGGTAATGCCCGTTGTACACGGTAGGATTTTTTTGTACTAAAAGTTATAAATGAGGCTCATGAAGGGTGATTTCGGTCACAGGCTACTGATTGCCTGCTGAAAGGCATTATTTATAATTTTTAGTACAAGAAAAATCCTACGTGTACAACGGGCATAAGCATGGTAAGGGTTGTAAATATGTTGAAATGAAGACCTTCTAATGCAAGTTCTTAACCATACCGGCATCAGTCATCATGATCATGCTATGCGTAATGAACGTGATGAAGAAGAAGAGTCTGGAACATGTCAAGGAAGTATTTCCATGATGGGACATTGGCTGATATTTATAAAAGGTAGCAAATGCTTTTACATCAAGTTCTGTAATAAAGTTACATTTGACATTGCTGTGCAAATCTTAAGCAAACGCATTTGCTAACTTTTATGAATACCAGCCAATGAAATGGTAGACCTGGAGAATTTGTAGCCAACATGACCAACATCGATTCGATGATTTTGCATAAAATTTTTCCAGTGCCAGAAAAGTCTACGCGTGCAGGCTAGTGCTTCGTGCATGAGTGAGTGGAGCTAGAAATTTTCTTACAGAAAAATTGTGGTTATTCAAGGTAGTTTTCATCATGGTCTGCATCCTCCGTCACATCTGACTCCTGACGTGGCTGGTTAGTCATGATGGTTTCCACCAATTCCATCAGCTCCAAGAGGAGAGTAATATGTTCTGATTTCTTCTTGTTCTTCACTTTCCGGTAGCTTTCTGAGAAAGTTTGGCTTTCTGCCTCTGGTAATTGTCCTATCAGATCACTGATTTGTTCATCAATTTGTTTGATTGTTTTATTATTCACATCCACATGCCTGCTCCGTTCATCAGCAGTAACGAACACTGGACACGTCAAGGATTCATCATTTGGTGTCTCCTGGCCTAGAAGCATTTGCAGTATGCGATATCCTCTTTTTTGTCTTGCCTCTGATAGATGAACAGTCCTGGATCAAGCTCGAGCCCAGTGATTGATGTGAGCTGTGAATTTTCCTGGGGCATAAGGTAATTTGACTCCCGTAGTCGCACAGTCCTGGATCAAGCTCGAGCCCAGTGATTGATGTGAGCTGTGAATTTTCCTGGGGCATAAGGTAATTTGACTCCCGTAGTCGCATTCTCCAACTGGTAATACATGCAGATAGCTTTAAGTCTCGGTGATTTGATGTGTTCTTGGGGCATCCAATAGCATCCAGTAGTTGCTCTTCCAGATCTTCTAAAGTTTCCAAATTCCGTATTACCTTCTGCCAAACCTCATCCGTCGGTACATCCTTCGGAATCCAACGCTTTACATTCTTGTTAAACTCTTCGAGAATGAAGTCAAATCCTTGACACAGTGATTGGTTGCCAGATCGAGACACACTTACATTTTGTCGAAGGAAGTCACACAATTTCTTGGGCATTACTGACCGCTGGAAAGCATCCAGAATCTCTATTTTTTGGTACCGAGGGTGATTCCTTGAATGGAAGAGTTCTTTCGTGATGTACTTCGCACTTTCTACAAGAGCGTAGTTGTTGCGCCGAATCCCCATTCGAAAATTGATTTCCCTTGTGCATACCTTAGGACCATGAGAACCATGAATGCAAGGTTTTGGTTTTTCTCCTCTCTATGGCAGAAATGATAAAAACCATCTGCTGTTGGACTTGAGCCATCTCTATGCATTCCCTAACATATGGAAGAACCAGCTCAAGAAGTGTTCCAAAATAAAATACACATATCATCTGTCATGTTTTGTGGTTGTCTGTGCAATTTTTGGCCGCTTTCTGTGCATTTTCTGTTTTCCATCCCATGACTTGAGTCAGATCTGAGAACATCACACACCAGTTGATCTCCACAAAAGGTTTCATCAGGTTCATCTCGTAGTGCCCATCTCCAGTTAAGAGTACAACCCAGTCAAACTCCCGAAAGAAAGGCACATCTTTCGCATTCATTTGATGGATATTGACGCAGTGGTCACTGATAGCTTTGAAACCTAGGAAACCATCCTTACAGACTTCACACACCAGGTATTCTTGCAGCAAACGAAAGACCATGAGATATGGCAGGCCATCACAACAAACAAGCAACCATTCTCGTTCACTTCCACTATAGCGGCGAACACCTGCGTCTATGCCAAGTTTCCGTAGAACCCGAATTAGACTCGGAAAGGAGTTGGGATATTGAAAAACTGGATCAAGTAGCTTGATTTCTAGCAATGAGTTCTGTCCTGACTATCTCATCACCATGATCAGTGGCCTCCATTACACTCCGGAAGACAAAATGGCATTTTGGACACTTCCGCTTGGTCTTTCCAACTGTTTCATTGCACTCTGGGTTAGGACATTTCTTGTATTGGTTAGAAAATGCCACGTGCATGACTTTTTTGTCTTGTTCAGTTCTACCTCAGAGGTGTTGGACTCCTCATTGTTAGCAGCTACTGTGCTCCTCCGTAACTCACTTAACATGCTTAAGGTGATATGGCAATTCGGACACTTCCGTCTGGTCTTTCCAATGGTCTAATTACACTCTGGGTTTGGGCATTTCTTGAACTGCTTCGAAAATGCCATCTGCTCTACTTTGTCATCAATGTCATCATGGAGTCTGTTTTCTAGCTCAGAAAACTTCTGTTCATCCATTACCTGATCGATGGCTGCGTGCACAAAGAGCCGTGCCTGTTCAAAATGTGACCTTTTGAACGAGTCAGTGTCATAACCTGGTGGACGAATATCTCCATTTGATTCTGAGAGGGACGGTTCTTCTTCCTCTGCCATACCTACGTTATGTCTACCACCGGAGCTGCAAGTATCATGAGTATCTAACACATCTGCAGAATCTGCCTCTGTCACAGCTATGACGTCATCAGCATCAGCGTCGCACATCACATCATCATTGTCAGAGCTAGCCAGCCATTTCTTTGGGTGTAGACTTCCATCATTCTGTACTACCATATTTTCGGAAAGTTGTGCTGCAAGAATGTTTGTTATGACTGAAACTGTACGTTTATTGTTTGGCGCTATATTCCAGCTCTTCCCGACTATCTGTTCATTGTCAAAGATCAAGCAGACATCTCCTTCAGGGCATTTAGTCCAGTCAAACTGTCACATGACCCACCACTAATTGTAAGAAATTGTTTCTCTGTGGGAATCTCCTCAGGTATACCCCAGGAATAACATATTAAAAATATAGGACGAAGGAAGGGGTGGAAGGGGTCTAAATATGCTAATTTATGTTAATTAGGTACGAACATCAAAGAAACAAGAGATACACCAGGAAATATTTTATTTCTGCCAAAACAAAGCAATGAAATGCAACCTAAATGCATCTGCTGAGTTGATAGACATCATATAAACTGAAATCAGGTCACTATTTTGAGTAGTTAACTAATTATGCTAATTAAGTGACGTTTTTATCATAAAATGACTTTTTGACATGAATTTGACGATAAGGAGCCAAAATGATGAGTTAGTGAGTTAAGTATGATAATTTGATCCTCTTTGGCACCCCATGGCTTTTTAATCTTCAGGGGTGCCATCTATCTAATTAAAAAGTTAAAACAATTGGACCCCTCCACCTGATTCATTCTGATTAGAGCCATGATTTCTTGAGTTACTTTCGCAAGACATTCTGATTGAAGGTGAAATTTGGAATGAAGCTTAGTTAATTTCAGCATAGGCAAGTAAGTCATGAAAGAATCATTAATAATGATTAATTATTAATTAGCAGTGAGTAGATTCTTTTGAACTTATATTGGATGCCATGTGGGCATTGATTCAGAAAATTTACAAACACTGCCAAGAATGTTCAACTTTCGTTTTGTGGAATGGTCGATGTCATTGACCATGGTGGACCTTTAACTTTGATGCATGGAATGCATCCTGTACTGTATGAATAACGTATAATTTGGAGGCTTTCTTTATTTTTTGGATATGTCCTACATAGGGGCGTGCGCCATGTACGGTAAAACCATCCTTTTTGGTGAGGCTAACTCTACGTGTACTCTTACACAAAAGGGAAGTGAAAGCATCAATCGTGCGAGTGAAGAGCGAGGCAGCGACATTAGCTGTAGCAGGACAACGTGTCCACACTGCTTGTCGTCTAAATCACACTAACATTAATTGCATGAACAGGGACTTGATAAAGGCAAGTGAACCAGAAAAAAGTTGTGAACCGCCCGCTTTACTTTCTTCAACATCACAATTCAATTTTGAGGAACGTCAGTGAGTTTTCGGAAACGTGACGAAATACGAAGTACGAAATACGAAATCCTACTTCATTCCATGTTCGAATGTATTTCAGGGAATGTTTGGTACCATAAAATATCCCTGCTGCAAGAGCGTCCTTTCGCATATCATGTACATGTAAGACCGAGAGAGTTGTGGCGCATCTTGAATTTTTAACTTTCCACTTCGTATAGCTACGAATTGGAAACGAAAGGTGGTAAATTTTCCAAGTGTAATATACTAGTACACCGCAACTCTACCAGTCTTACATCATACGCTAAAAGATGCACTTGCAGCAGGCGATATTTATGGCACCAACCATCTCCAGAAATACATTAGGTCCTTGAAGTTAAGTTAGGTCCTTAAGTTAAATTTCGTCTTTCGTACTTTGTTTTTCGCCAGGCTTGCAAAAACTCACTGAGGTCTATATCGTGGCAAGCCTGCAAAATATGGAGGCCGCAAGCGAATAGTTATCTGTTCATCATCGTTCTCCATCATGTACTTGCAAACCTGTTCAAAAGCTTCCTGCGCACAGTGTCAGCTGGTCTTCCACGCTTTCCTGGATCATCTCTGTCACTGAACCTTCTAAGGGTTTTCTTCCCATCAGGATATCGAACATTCACATCACGTTTTTGTGATGGACCCCATCCAAAGCATGTGTGTCCTGAGCGAATTCTAGCCGGCTAGTTTGACACCATTCATTAGGCCTACCCCTTTTTCTGCAGATTTCTGCAATTGTCTTGTGGAAAACTAGACTTTTTACTGGTATCACATCAAACCATCGCTTGCGGCCTCCATATTTTGCAGGCGTGCCACGATATAGAAAATGTTCCTCAAAATTGAATTGTGATGTTGAAGAACGTAAAGCTGACGGTTCACTCTTTTCTTCTGGTTCACTTGCCTTTCTCAAGTCCCTGTTCATACAATTAATGTTAAGTGTGATTTACACGACAAGCAGTGTGTGGACATGTTGTCCTGCTACAGCTTGTATGTCACTACTGCGATCACTTCCATTTTGTGTAAAGTAGAATTAGCCTCACCAAAAAGATGGCTTTACCGCATATGGCGCACGCTCCTATGTAGGACATTTCCAAAAAATAAAGGCCTCCAAATTATATAGTATTACTCATACAGGATGTATTCCATGCATCAAAGTTAAAGGTTCATGGTCAATGCTACACAGACCATTCCATGAAAACGAAAGTTGAACATTCTTGACTGTTGGTAAATTTCCTGAATTAATGCCCACATGGCATCCCATATGAATTCAAAAGCACCTTATCACTACTAATTAATATTAAATTAATGATTAATAATGATTCTTAATGACTTACTTGCCTATATGCTGAGATTAACCAAGCTTTGTTCCAAATTTCACATTCAATCAGGATGTCTTGCAAAAGTAACTCAAGAAATCATGACTCTAATCAGAATGAATCAAGTGGAGGGGGCCAATTGTTTTAACTTTTTAATTAGATAGATGGCACCCCTGAAGATTAAAAAGCAATTGGGTGCCAAAAAAGGATCAAATTATCATACTTGAATCATTGTCTCATCACTTTGTCACCTTATCCTCAAATTCATGTCAAAAAGTCATTTTATGATAAAAACGTCACATAATATATATATATATATATATCACGATACTTAATAAAGGGCAGTATCCAACCAATATCTTGGTCGCTCAAAGCGCTGTACAAGAGAATTATATGGAGAAAGATAGTTATTCATCAAAGGCCTGAGTGAAGATTGTGGCGCATCTTGAATTTTTAACTTTCCACTTCGTATAGCTACGAATTGGAAACGAAAGGTGGTAAATTTTCCAAGTGTAATATACTAGTATACCGCAACTCTACCAGTCTTACATCATACGCTAAAAGATGCACTTGCAGCAGGCGATATTTATGGCACCAAACATCTCCAGAAATACATTAGGTCCTTGAAGTTAAGTTAGGTCCTTAAGTTAAATTTCGTCTTTCGTAGTTTATTTTTCGCCAGGCTTGCAAAAACTCACTGAGGTCTATATCGTGGCAAGCCTGCAAGATATGGAGGCCGCAAGCGAATAGTCATCTGTTCATCATCGTTCTCCTTCATGTACTTGCAAACCTGTTCAAAAGCTTCCTGCGCACAGTATCAGCTGGTCTTCCACGCTTTCCTGAATCATCTCTGTCACTGAATCTTCTAGGGATTTTCTTCCCATCAGGATATCGAACATTCACATCACATTTTTCTGATACACCCCATCCAAAGCATGTATGTCCTGAGCGAATTCTAGTCGGCTTAGACGAGTTTGACACCATTCATTAGGCATACCCCTTTTTCTGCATATTTCTGCAATTGTCTTGTGGAAAACTAGACTTTTTACCGGTATCACATCAAACCATCGCTTGCGGCCTCCATATTTTGCAGGTGTGCCACGATATAGACAATGTTCCTCAAAATTGAATTGTAATGTTGAAGAACGTAAAGCTGACGGTTCACAACTTTCTTCTGGTTCACTTGCCTTTCTCAAGTCCCTGTTCATGCAATTAATGTTAGTGTGATTTAGACGACAAGCAGTGTGGACACGTTGTCCTGCTACAGCTTGAATGTCACTAATGCGATCACTTCCCTTTTGTGTAAAAGTAGAGTTAGCCTCACCAAAAAGATGGCTTTACCGCATATGGCGCACGCCCCTATGTAGGACATTTCCAAAAAATAAAGAAAGCCTCCAAATTATATAGTGTATTACTCATACAGGATGCATTCCATGCATCAAAGTTGAAGAGTTCAATGTCAATGCTACACAGACCATTCCATGAAAACGAAAGTTGAACATTCTTGACAGTGTTGGTAAATTTCCTGAATTAATGCCCACATGGCATCCCATATGAATTCAAAAGCATCTAATCACTGCTAATTAATATTAGATTAATGATTACTAATGATTCTTAATGACTTACTTGCCTATATGCTGAGATTAACCAAGCTTTGTTCAAAACTTCACCTTCAATCAGGATGTCTTGCAAAAGTAACTCAAGAAATCATCACTCTAATCAGAATAAATCAGGTGGAGGGGTCCAATTGTTTTAACTTTTTAATTAGATAAATGGCACCACTGAAGATTAAAAAGCAATTGGGTGCCAAAAAAGGATCAAATTATCATACTTGAATCATTGTCTCATCACTTTGTCTCCTTATCCTCAAATTCATGTCAAAAAGTCATTTTATGATAAAAACGTCGCTTAATTAGCACCGCTATTAACTATTAATTAGCCAACTACTCAAGATAGTAACCTGATTTCAGTTTTTATGATGTCTAGCAACTCAGCAGATGCATTTGGATTGCATTTCATTGCTTTGTTTTGGCAGAAATAAAATATTTCCTGGTGTGTCTCTTGTTTCTTTGATGTTTGTACCTAATTAACATAAATTAGCATATTTAGACACCTTCCACCCCTTCCTTCGTCCTATATTTTTAATATGTTATTCCTGGGGTATGTCAGAGGAGATTCCCACAGAGAAACAATTTCTTACAATTAGTGGTGGGTTTGGGTCCTAAATGAAGTAATTTGACTGGACTAATTTAGGTTCGTTATTCTGGGACTTGTCCATCAACCAGTTTCGCATGGAATCGTATTTTCCACCAGGTATCACAGAACCAAGGATGTTTACAATATCTTTGGAATGAGATGTGGCGTACTGAACAAGGTTTGCCAGGAATGCATAAGGTGCCACGAGATTCTCAGAGAAGAGTTTTTGTACATAGATTCCGTAATCAGTGCAATCTGAAAGAGGCGCTTATTGAGCATGTCATCTCGAGCCTTGGCATCAGATGTTTTCTGAGCAGACGGAGGACCGTCCGATGAGTCGGCTATTATATTCATCATGTTGTTACATCCAGTGAGCCCAGCAATGAAGCTATTCCTCTGAATAAGGTACCTTTTCAACTGCTCCGTGCTGGTGTCCAGATTTGACGACTCCTGATACAAACAACGGACATTCTGTAGATCACCTTTCATGCCTCCTAATGCTACTGAGCTCAGCTCACCAGCGATGATTTCTAGACATTCAGATCCAATGCTATTATACAAAGTTTCAGACAGAGGTAAAAAAGGAAGACCCCACCAGGTAAAAAACGAAGACCCCAGCAAAAAATCATGGAAGATATCGGAATTTTCCCTTCAAATTTTACAGGCACCTTACACTAATCAAGGCGCCACTTTCCTGAGAAATTCATCAAAATCCAATCAGGCGTCACCCTCCTACAGGGTGTAACGGAAATATGCACATGGAAAATGTACAGCATTTCCATCAATCTACAGGAATTAGTCATATTCAACCAGGACACTCTTAAGGTCTTGCGATACATATGCTTTCGCGCCCAAATGTCAGCGACTCGGCGACTTTGTGGTTAGTACGGTTCGATGAATATAACAATAATTGAATATTCCTGCTTGTGCCTTCTCGGCATTCCCCACAAGCACTGGTACATTCAAGTTCATGTTTTCTGCAGCTACATCGGTTTTTGTCACAGAATCACCTTCACGAGTGATTCTGGTGCTGGTAAAGGGTCATTTGTTTTAGGATTTAAGCATACCGTTCTTTAAGGTCCAGCAGAATTCCTCTGCTCGAAGGTCGTTTCCTTCTCCCAGCCAGGTTTAAACATGGTGGTAAACTCGGAGTGAATGGTATTTGGCAGGGTCCGACGCTGGGGGAGGTTATCAACACAGCACTAGGTATTCTACTGGCCACTTTGTTTGTGAACTGCTTTTTTTTCTAAAACATATCCAATGCATCCCCCTTCCCACCACCACAGAGGGAGACAAGCAGCTTTTCCCCTGCATTCACAACTTGATGGGAGGAGAATATTCAATGAAAGGAGTGATCCATGGCATTGGAGAAGACACCGACCTTCTCATTCTCATTCTCATGTGCCACTATTTGAAACCAGATGCAAAGGGCTTTCATTTTAGATCTGAGAAAGCAAGCTCAAGGTTCCCTCTGTTAAACATTTGCCTCCTTAAAGACAAGCTCGGTCCACATATTTGCCTGGTCCTTCTATTCATCCAATGCAACGTCTGGATGTGACGCATCTGCTCAACTCTTTGGCATCGGCAAAAGTGAAGCTCTTAAACAGCACAGGATGGGAAGGAGTTTATGAAACTTGCAAAGGTGTTCTCTTCGGAAGCAGGTGTTTGGAAAGTTTTGTGAATGCAGGGAAAAGCTACTTGTCTCCCCTTATGGCGGCGGGAGGGGGATACTCCATATACTGGATTTGTTGCGGAAAAGCGATTGATAAACAAAGTGGTTGGTAAATAACTAATATTGATGCTCGCAGCCTCCACCAGCGTCGGACTCTTGTCAAATGCCATTCACTCCTTATTTACCACCAAGTTCAAACCTGGGTGGGAAAGGTAAATGATGTTCGACCAGAGGAATGGGGCTGGACCTTAAAGAACGGTTCATTTTATCCTAAAACAATGGATTCGTTACCAGCAACAGAATCACTCATGAAGATGACTTACCGGTATGTCTGTGCAAAGGGACTCTACGACAACAACCAACGTGTTTGCAGGAAACATGAACTTGAATGTACCAGTGCATGTGGGGAATTTGCCAAGAAGGCACATGCAGGAACATTCAATTGACACAGAAGATTTGGACTCTCTGCAGAGAGCAGAGGGATATTTTCGTGAATTTTGTAATGATGATCAGTGTTGAAACATTCATGACTTAAAAGGAGTTCACTTTTTGCATTGATGACTAGCACATAAAGGATATGCATAGGCTACTTTAATTGGGATTCTGGTGAGTTGATCTAGTGATTTGGGTGTTCTTTGTGGCAGTGATGTCATTTTCATGTCGAAATATCACTATGACGTCATAACTACGTCATATCTACGTCCCCCAGTGCTTTTGATGGGCTTAATCCATTCTTTGGTACCACATAGATGGAGGTAAATATCAAATTTGAGCACTCTGCGTCAAGCCGTTCCCGAGTAATAGCACTTACTTGATTTTCAGGTTACGCCACCTGGCGGCCACATTGGATGTCCAATCGGGCCGAAACTTGGTATTTTTTAAGGTACCCTTCCAATACATGTTTATGCAAAATATGAAGTCGCTCGGTGAAATAATGACAAACTCTGGCAGGTTCGTCACTTTTGTCGAACTTTGACCTCTGTGACCTTGAAAAGTAGGTCAAATCAAAAACTCGTTACAAATGTCATGTATCCTCATTAGATACACCTATGATAAAAATTTGGAGATGATCCAGTCATTAGTTCAGGAGTTATTGCACTTTTTGTGTTTTTGTTTTTGGCCACCTGGTGGCCAAGCCAACAATCGAATCGGACCGAAACTTGGTGTCGTGGGTCATCTGACCTAGGGCTATGTATGTACCAAGTTTCAGATCAATAGCCCCAGCGGTTACGAAACGTGCCCTGCTAACGGAACACGACGACGACGACGGACGCTTCACCATCGTAATAGCTCACCCCGGTGAGCTAAAAAGGAAGACCCCGAAAGAAAATCATAGAAGATGTCAAAATATCCCCTTCAAATTTTACAGGTATCTTACACTAATCAAGGGGCCACTTTCCTGAGAAATTCATCAAAATACAATCAGGCGTCACTCTCCTACAGGGTGTAACGGAAATATGCATGGGAGAATGTACAGCATTTCCAATTAATCTACAAGAATTAGTCATATTCCCTAAGCAAGTGCAACCAGGACTCTTAGGATCTCCAGGACATTACTCCGTAGCCTATTCGTACTTTTTTTGGCAATTCATTCCGTAGGTTCTTCGCCATCTGATTATACAAAGTTTCAGACAGAGGTAAAAAAGGAAGACCCCACCAGGTAAAAAAGGAAGACCCCAGCAAAAAATCATGGGTGTATATAGTAGCCTAACGGAAATATGCATGGGAGAATGTACCCTGTAGGAGGGTGACGCCTGATTGGATTTTGACGAATTTCTCAGGAAAGTGGCGCCTTGATTAGTGTAAGGTGCCTGTAAAATTTGAAGGGAAAATTTCGATATCTTCTATGATTTTTTGCTGGGGTCTTCCTTTTTTACCTGGTGGGGTCTTCCTTTTTTACCTCTGCCTGAAACTTTGTATAATCAGATGGGGAAGAACCTACGGAATGAATTCCCAAAAAAACGTAGGGTGAGGCTATGAAGTAATGTCCTGTTGAGCTCTTTAGACATGTTAGAGTGTCCTGGTTGAATATGACTAATTCCTGTAGATTGATGGAAATGCTGTACATTTTCCATGTGCATATTTCCGTTACACCCTGTAGGAGGGTGACGCCTGATTGGATTTGATGAATTTCTCAGGAAAGTGGTCCCTTGATTAGTGTAAGGTGACTGTAAAATTTGAAGGGGATATTTTGACATCTTCTATGATTATTTTCCGGGTCTTCCTTTTTTACCTGGTGGGGTCTTCCTTTTTTTACCTCTGTCTGAAACTTTGTATAATCAGATGGGGAAGAACCTACGGAATGAATTGCCAAAAAACGTACGAATAGGCTACGAAGTAATGTCCTGGAGATCCTAAGAGTGTCCTGGTTGCACTTGGTTAGGGAATATGACTAATTCTTGTAGATTGATTGGAAATGCTGTACATTCTCCCATGCATATTTCCGTTACACCCTGTAGGAGAGTGACGCCTGATTGAATTTTGATGAATTTCTCAGGAAAGTGGCGCCTTGATTAGTGTAAGGTGCCTGTAAAATTTGAAGGGGATATTTTGACATCTTCTATGATTTTTTCCGGGGTCTTCCTTTTTTACCTGGTGGGGTCTTCCTTTTTTACCTCTGTCTGACATGTCTGAAACTTTGTATAATCAGATGGGGAAGAAACTACGGAATGAATTGCCAAAAAACGTACGAATAGGCTACGAAGTAATGTCCTGGAGATCCTAAGAGTCCTGGTTGCACTTGCTAAGGGAATATGACTAATTTTTGTAGCTTGATTGGAAATGCTGTACATTCTCCCATGCATATTTCCGTTACACCCTGTAGGAGGGTGACGCCTGATTGGATTTTGATGAATTTCTCAGGAAAGTGGCGCCTTGATGAGTGTAAGGTGCCTGTAAAATGTGAAGGGAAAATTTCGACATCTATGATTTTTGCCAGGGTCTTCCTTTTTTACCTGGTGGGGTCTTCCTTTTTTAGGTCTTAGGTCTTAGATCTTTGTTATTTACTTTTTCAGGATGGGGTAGTCTTAGGTCTTTGATCTTCGTTTTTTACTTTTTCAGGGGTCTTAGGTCTTGGGTCTTAGGGTCTTCGTTTTTTTTTTACACCCCCTTCGAGCCGGATAGGAGACCGGGGCAACATGGAGAATTTGTTACGCAGACGAGCCTACGTGAAATTTGACGGCTCTTCAGAGAGTTATCGAAAGCACGACGAGACGACGGTTAATCGAAAAGCACGTGGACGACCTGCTGGCGACACGTGATAAGGCCGCAGCGTTGTGCGAGGATATCGTTTCGGCAGACCCCTCACGTCAGGAGGAGGTCGATACGTGGCTTGACGCAGAATACGCACGAGTTGCGCAAGTGATCGACGAAGCCGAAATAACGATGGAGGAATCTCCAGAAACCACGTCGTCTGGTGGTAGCAGTGGTAACGGTGCCAGTGTGCGATTACGACCTGTACGGGAAACGCCCGTGAAAGTGCACGATTTGAAAGATCTGTGCCGCAACGGCCGGTAAAGCTACAGTATGGCCATCAAGGTTACGAGGACCAACGCGGTCCTGCGCACGAAACGTTTGGAAAGGTGTCCGCTCGAAAACGAGTTGAGTTTGCAGACGACAGGCAACCCGTCCTGCAAACTCCTGTGAATGAGTATCGTCATGGGGACCGAGGGGTCCCGTGCCGTTTGAAATGTCGGAGAGAACGCCTGCTGGTGGCAGGCCTGGTGATGTCGCCGTGAACTATGCTCCTACCCCGCAGGAGAAATGCGAACGATGGTTGTCAGATCACGAACATGAACCTTGTGATGAACAGCCCCCACAACCTCAGGACAGACGGGTAAGTTGCGCTTTTCCTTCTGAAGCAGATCATTCATGGTATTTTGCAAAGTCCTTGCCTAAACTGACCCTGCCTAAGTTTGATGGCGACCCCTTAAAGTGGGCCGACTGGTCTGGTATGTTTGATTCTATGATACATCACTCTCCCTTAACCAACGCTGAGAAAATGGCGCGGTTTATTCCCATATCGCCTTCTCCCATTTCGCCTTATTCCCATATCGCCTTCTTTTTCTCATTTCGCCTTTTTCCCATATCGCCTTATTCCCATTTCGCCTTTTCCTGTTTCGCCTTATTCCCATATCGCCTTTTCCCATTTCGCCTTTTTCCCATATCGCCTTTTCCTATATCGCCTTATTCCCGTTTCGCCTTTTCCCGTTCTGCCATTTCCCAGATCGCCTTATTTTAATTAAGTCTTGCACCCCCATCAAATAGTGGACTAGACTAGGCCTCAGTAAAAAGCTTCATTACAGAAAAATACCATTTGTATTTTATCACTGTTTGTGATAATTTTCCTAAGTTGATTTGAATTCTAGGGACAAAGTAAAAATAGGCCAACTTTTTAACTCTTTGAGATGCATTGAGATGCTTTGAGATGCTTAAAAAAAGATTTAGGCCACTGACATGTGGCATCGTTTTTTGCTCGTTTTTTCTTTGGCATCTTGCAAAGAGTGGTAATAGACCCTCCATGGAAAGCCGCGAAGCATTCAAGAAGATGGTGAAAAGACCCGGTAAAAAGAAATCCATTTCAGGCCTTACAGTGCCGTAGGCCTAAAAATTTAAACCACTCGAAAATAATTAAAAAGGATTCTTAAAAAGAAATCCTTAATTGCCATATTTAGGCGTACTTTAAATCCTCAAAGTAGGCATAATTAAGGCCTACTAATTACATGTAGTAGGCCCCTCAATGAGAACTTTTTAAAATCAACTGAAAACCCCCACAACCAAGGCCTGGGTAGCCCTGCACGCGGGTTTGTCCATTTACAGTAAGGTAAATTCTGGATAATCCCAAATAAGGCGAATTGGGAAATGGCAGAACGGGAAAAGGCGAAACGGGAATAAGGCAATATAGGAAAAGGCGATATGGGAAAAAGACGAAATGGGAAAAGGCGATATGGGAATAAGGTGAAACAGGAAAAGGCGAAATGGGAATAAGGCGATATGGGAAAAAGGCGAAATGGGAAAAAGAAGGCGAATTGGGAAAAGGCGAAATGGGAGAAGGCGATACGGGAAGACACCAATGGCGCACATGCAGAACAATGTTGTAGGGCGTGCCAAGAAGGAAATCGTTGGGTTTGGATACACAGCTGATATGTACCAACCTGCTTATGACACGCTGAAAGAGCGTTTTGGCAAACGCCAGTTGGTGGTGCGCGCGCATATTAATAAGCTGTCAAAACTTCATGCTGCTGCTGATAACAACAAGACCTCTGTGCTCAACCTTGCCTCAGCCGTTCATGCTATTGTGCTCACCTTCCAGAACCTGGGGTACGGAGGTTGAGGTGATTTGGCGGCAGTTACTAACTGTGAAATCGTTGTAAACAAGATGTCCTCTGGCATGCGCTTTCGGTGGGCTAGGCGTTTGAATAAGTGGGGCATTGACCAGCCAAACCTGCGTACGGTAGATCGCTTTCTGCAGGAAGAGGTTAAGACCTATGATTGGATGCCGCAGACGCAGTCCGACAAGCGGGCTGGTGCCAGCGAATCCCATACAACTCATAAAGTTACCGAGTCCGCCCCAAGCGAAAGTCAGAAACCCCAGCTGAAAAGCTCAAAACTTGCCATCTGTGCGGTGAAAACCATAGCGTAGCTAGCTGTAATATATTCCTGAACTTGGATATTGACAAGCGCGTTGAAACAGTTCAGTCACATGAGCTTTGCTTTGTTTGCCTTGACAAAGGCCATTGGATTAGGAATTGCCGCGCAAAGCGGTGTGGCGTGGGCGATTGTCGTAAGAATCATCATGCTTTGCTGCACCGCCCGGCCGACTGGCCTGTGGCGTCTGAACCTAGTGGGGGGGGGGGGGTCTTTGTCTCACCGGCACACGTCAACGGCCTGCGGAAGTTCGGGGTCGGTCATACTTCAGGTGACACCAGTTACGTTGCATGGTCCGTCGGGTTCGTTAGCTACTTATGCATTGTTGGACCCGGGTAGCACTTGTTCTTTGCTTGAGGAAGAAATTGCGCAGCAAGTTGGTTTGAAAGGTAAACAACAAGAATTGGAACTGAGTGGTATTAGAGAAAGAAGTCTGCTGACGTCTGAGCGCGTTGATCTTAGTATCAGCTCGGTCAGCAGACCTAATGAAAGGCACACTATTCATGGGATGTGGACTGTGAGACACTTGAATTTGCCGGTTGTGAATGTTGATATGCAACAGGAGAAGTGCAACTGGGGTCGCCTGAAAGATATTGACCTTCCCTCGGTTAAAGACAAACAAGTCACCATGTTGCTTGGTTCTGACGTGTATGACCTCATTAAGCCTGTGGAGATAAGATCGGGCCCGACTGGAACGCCCCACGCGGTTCTGACGTCACTAGGTTGGACGGCGGTCGGTCCTGTTCCCGGTCTAGGTGACATCCCTGAGGGTGTGTTTGTTACCCATGCCAAGTGCCCTGATGATGAACTTAGGGACCTGGTAAAGCAGTTATGGACTACTGAAAGTTTTGGTTATCAGTATGACGTAACCAACCCTCGTTCTAAAGCAGATGAGAGGGCCATCCGTATCTTAGAGAGCACCACTCGCAAGGTGAACGGTAGATATGTGCTTTGGAAACGGGATGACATCGTCCTGAGTAGTATATGACATGGCCTACAAGAGGTTGTTGTCGACTGAAAGGAAATTAGACCAAGATCTCGAACTTAAAGGGACTAGGAAAATTTTTTCAAGCTTCGGTTATTACAAAATGCTAGTCTTTCATGATAAATTCCCACCGTCAATTCACTTTTTCAATTAAGTGTTAATTACTGGCACCCAGACAAATCAGTTATCACCACACCATGGAGCATTCACCACGTCACTGGGAACCTAATCAACATAATAGAGTACAAGCTCGCTCCATACAATACATACAGCGATAGGTTCCCAGTGACGTGGTGAATGCTCCATGGTGTGGTGATGACTGATTTGTCTGGGTGCCAGTAATTAAGACTTAATTGATAAAGTGAATTGACGGTGGGAATTTACCATGAAAGACTAGCATTTTGTAATAACCGAAGCTTGAAAAAATTTTCCTAGTCCCTTTAAAACCAAATATGCTAAAACAATTTCGGATGACGTAGAAAAGGGCTGCGCGCGAAAGTTGACCCCCGAGGAAGTGTCCGCCCAAGTGTCCCGCGAATGGTACCTACCGCACCATGAAAATAAAAAAGTCACTTAGGCCTACCTGTGTTAGTTATTGAATGACAGCAGCTGGATTGGCTTGAAAACGCGGGGGAAACAAAGCGAATATAGTCCATACGGCTTGCTGTATATCGAGTGCAATCCCACCTCAATCTGACCGCACAACGTTTTGACGTCATCACCAATGGTGTTGACGCTGTTCTTCTAGGCTACGCCATGGGCGTCGCCTAGAACCGATTCACCTTAGCAACGACGTCACTGAGTTTTGGCATGCATGGACTGACAGGGAATTCGCCTATGACATGAGCGTGTGTGTTGATGCGTTTTCCTTTTCAACTTAAATGCTTCTGATGACATTGCCGGACGTTAATACGTGATGCAGCACCCCTGTAGTCATCGCCAGATTAGCCCAGGATGCGTATTTATAAATGGGCCTACGTGTATGTGGTTTTGTCAATTCCTAGTTTCTCACGCATGGCCATGCTCCGTGGGGAGCGGGCTATGACATTTGCACCGTGTATGATCAGTTTGCGTGCCGCCGTAATTTTTCGCTCAGTTTCTGTGCCGCCGCTCCCGGCTACTTGTGCCGCCGTTCTAAAAATGGCCGACATCGCTCTCGGTGCGGATACATGCCTCGGTAACGAAGCTAATTTGGACCCACATTCACGGTAAGACATGCTCTGAATAGGCCCAGTTGGTGACCAAGATGATCATCTATCTGTCACGTTAGCCTCGTCAGCAACAGAAACCCAGTTTGCTCGATCGAAGCGTTACAAAATGAAGTGACCCGTTCCGGACTGACAAAAAGACACCAGTTCGGGGGGTAACCTGGCGTAATTTCACTCTTATAAAGCGTTTTGAACCCCGTCTTGAACATGGTAGATCCCATCTAATATCCCCCGTGTCTGCAACAGCGCATTTTGCGTGAAAAATGCATATTTTCTGAGGAAATGTGCAGAATATCCGCGGTGGGCGTGCCGCCGAGATGGCTACGCCGTGCCGCCGATCCTCGCTAAAGTTGTATTCCCATGATTCTCCAGCCTCCCTGCCGAACTAAGGTGGGAAATTTATTCACATTAATCATCGTCATGTCTAAGGGCGGACTTCCACCTGAAAGTTTTCTGTCGCAATTTTCCTTTTGTAAACTTATAGAAAATTGTCAGATACTATGTTGCGTGATCAATTTCTGTAGCGTGGAAGAGGCCTTTAAAGATTATGTCAGCCAGTGATTTTAGTGTCCGACAGTTATTGCTTGGAATAGCACATGTTCTATTCCTCGCCAGAAATGTCTGCAATCTTTTCGAACAATACGCGGCAGTCCTCAACAATAGACACACGAGCAAATTTTGGACTACGTGCAACAGAGTGTCTCACAATTTTCCATAGGTTTCCATAAGGAAAATTGCGACAGAAAACTTTCAGGTGGAAGGCCGCCTTTAGTAGGCTAATGCAGAGATGGCCGTCTTCAAAATTTTAAACGATGACAAAAATACATTTTCTGGCAGGTATTTTGTGAATGCTCTC
The DNA here is from genome assembly GCA_002633025.1 of Notospermus geniculatus. Lineage (NCBI taxonomy): Eukaryota > Metazoa > Nemertea > Pilidiophora > Heteronemertea > Lineidae > Notospermus > Notospermus geniculatus. The sequence goes on along the minus strand of NMRB01002142.1, from coordinate 76,544 downwards.
AGCTTTCTTTCCATCAAATGCATCCTAGCCCAGATGGGAAGGAATTTCTCTCCATGAGCCTGGTCTCGATACGCAGACCCTTTTCAGGAAAATGTAGGAGAAGATAAGCGAGGAGAAGAGAAGATCAGCACCTGGGCTAACCCTACATACCAGGGCCCATATTCATAAAAGTACTTAAGTATAAGTGTGACACTTATCCTTTGTTCAGCACAAAAGAGAAGTATCACACTTACACTTAAGTAGTTTTATGAATATGGACCCAGAAGCACAGGTTTCGGTCTCCTGATTTTAGAAGTCATGAAAATGTGCCAATGGTTTTTAGAGACTTTAACTCAGGCACCAAAGAAAGCATCATTATAAATCTAAAGACAGACAAATGCAATCAATGTCTTCTGTACTTCCTTTTATTACAGTTTATTACATTTCATACATTAAAAGAAAATTTCTTGACTTGTTGATTGGTGCTTGGAGGTATTATACTAATAATTCCTCCAAGATTGGTGGAATGCTTCCGGTGTAACATCGGTGAGTGTTTCTGCAGCTCAGTGTTCCCCAACAATAGACGCAGCCCAGAATGGTTTTTGTTGGGTTAGTTGCCGCTTAATCCGTCAGGAGGGAAACAATAGAGAGGATGCGCAGCGTCACGACTCCCACTCCCACTCCGAGTTGGTCTCGGAGTCGTTCTCGGAACTCGTAGCGTCGTTTTCAGGTTGCGCAAGACGTGAAGTGATTACGACGTGGGCGACGTCACATGACGTCGTCCTTCACGCAGTGGTCCCCAACCAACGTCATGGATCTGTAGGCCATGTGTAGCGCGCCTACGCCGCCTTTTTCACGATTTTGGCACACCAAAAAAACACGTAAATTTGATGTGTTCAGCACCCTCCATCCCGATAAAAGGGATCAGTGTTTCAAGAATAATGTTCAAAGAATGCTATGTCAACCTTAATCATATTTAACACCTGCTCAAACAAGAGAAAAAGCAAGTGGGAAACCACTTACGACTTCGATGCTTTCAACTCGTTTTTCCGACCGACTTCACCGGGAAACCCCTGCAGTAACTGATGACGTAAGACGCAAAAAGGGTGTCACCTCGGAGTGGGAGTGGGAGTCGTGACGCTGCGCATCCTCTCTATTAAGAAAAACACAGAAATACGGGGAACACTGATCGACGTTACACCGGTGTAGGAGTAAATAGTGTCCCCCTGTGAAAAATGTCCACCTCTATTGTTGAATGACGGAATAAGAGGCATGGGTATAGAAGCCAATCACAAGAGATTAGAATGTAACAATAGGATCTTTTGTTCCCACGACAATTTTTCCTAGGATATTCTTTCCCTTCACACCAGCTCATGTGTCCAAGAACGTTTGTCCAAAGTATCCTCTAGTCTTCATGATCACAGAAAAAAGATCTCATCTCGAGGTAAAGTGATTCCCCAAGTCTTGCAGAAGCGTAGCTAGCGGGGGGGGGGGGAGTTCATGCAGAATTTGACCGAAAATTAGCAAAATATTGTCCCCCCCCGATGACCTTTTGCCCCCCCCCCCTCCAAGACCACCTGGAAAGCTAGGTAGGCCTGTATCTTGTCCCTAAAATAGGTACAGTACTGGAGAAAATCCGACCTCCGGAGACACATCCAGGGAGGTCATCAAGGAGATAAAAAAAAGTTTCTCCAACTGTGCCTAAAATGAGTTTCTTTTTGCTACTCGAATCAATGTACATGTATTTCAAGTACTCAAATGGACATAACTGGGTGGAGTCTCCACTTGAGATGACATTGTCTCCGCATCTGTACAATTCTGTTCCTCTGACTCCGGGTTCTGACTGCTGCATCATCAAAAAGACCAGCCACTGCACTAAGATTACTGGGGGTAGGCTGACTAATAACTGACGTAGGATTACATGCGTCATTTGATGACTTGGCCGGGACAGTCCACAGTGCTATGCATTGTGTCTCGACTCTGATTGGCTGAATCCCCGACCCAGTTTGTGCGACCCACATAGGCTGGGACGCGTTCGATGAGAAAAGGAGATTACGGTTTTCAAAGTTCATTTTGGATGGATTACTTTCGGATATTGTTGATACGAACCAAATTATCTTGTTAATACATTACTGAAGGACCATATGACCAGTTTTGAGACTCTTGTGCAAATTCTAAATAGGATAACTTTGATGAAAAAGAGGTCGGTGTCTTTTCGGTTTATCAGCCTTTCTCTACTATTATCATACCGGTGTACATTTGTACACCCAATGCATTGTGTAGGCTATCTGCGGTGTGTCCCATAAAAATTTAACCCCCTACTTCCTGACAGAGGCCTGTCTCCGGAACGGGTCACTTCATTTTGTAACGCTTCGATCGAGCAAACTGGGTTTCTGTTGCTGACGAGGCTAACGTGACAGATAGATGATCATCTTGGTCACCAACTGGGCCTATTCAGAGCATGTCTTACCGTGAATGTGGGTCCATATCAGCTTCGTTACCGAGGCATGTATCCGCACCGAGAGCGATGTCGGCCATTTTTAGAACGGCGGCACAAGTAGCCGGGAGCGGCGGCACAGAAACTGAGCGAAAAATTACGGCGGCACGCAAACTGATCATACACGGTGATTTGTGTACTGAATATTGACTGATGATTTCTCAAAATGGTCTCAGCTGTCTTATCCAGTTCGAAGTCCTCGCATCGTCATAATCGTGTGGGCCTAATGGTCACGTACCAAAATCCCGCCCAACAAAATAGCAAACCAATCAGGAAATTCAAACACCACCGCCCTATGTTTTTTTAAAAACATTTCTTGTTCGTCCTACCTCACGACATCATGAAATGACGTGCGGGACGTCATGACGCTGCACCCGTAAGGTGCTGCGCTCTTTTGGAGTGATCGTCTATTTGATAGCAATTTTTACTTCTTCATTTTCCCTTCCAGGAGGCAGAATCCGCAACAGAAGTAGTGCGTGACCTAGAGGGTCAGGATCATCATCATCTTCGTCGTCGCCGTCGCCGCCGCCGCCATCATCATCATCATCACCATCATCATCATCACCATCATCATCATGATCATGATCATCAGCATCAGCATCACTATCATCAGCAACAACATTATCATCATCATCATAATCATCATCATCAGCATCAGCATCATCATCATCATCATCATCATC
>NMRB01002142.1:58402-59650 GCA_002633025.1 Notospermus geniculatus | reverse complement strand
TGATGATGATGATGATGATGCTGATGATGATGATGGTGCTGATGGTGATGGTGCCGATGATGATGATGATGATGGTGATGGTGATGATATGATGATGGTGATGGTGATGGTGATGACGATGGTGGTGATGATGGTGATGATGATGATGATGATGATGTTGATAATGATGGTGATGATGATGGTGATGAATATGAATTTGATGGTGGTGAGGGTGTTGGTGATGATATGATAATGATGGTGATGGTGATGATGACGATGACTATTATGATGATGATGGTGAAGGTGATGATGTTGATGATGGTCACGATTAGGGTGATGATGATGATAATGATGATTATGCTGATTCTGACGATGACGATGATGATGATGATGATGGCGATGGTGATTGTGATGGTGATTATGATGATAGTGATGCTTATGATGATGATGGCGATGACGATGGGGGTGATGATGATTTTGATGGTGTTTGATGATGATGATGATGAAGATTGCGATGCTGATGATGTTGATAATGATGACGATGACGATGGTGGTTATTGTGATGGTGAGAGAGATGACGTTAATGATGATGCTGATAATGATGATTATGATGATGATGGTGATCCTGCTGCTGATGATGCTGATGGTGATGATAGTAATGGTGATGATGATGGTGATGATAGTAATGGCGATGATGATGGTGGTGATGATGATGATGATGATGATGATTATGATGATGATGATGGCGATGATGATGAGGATGGTGGTGATGATGATGATGATGAAGATGATGAGAATGATGATGGTGATGATGAATGATGATGATGATGATGGTGGTGGTGATGATGATGATGATGATGATGATGATGATGATGATGATGATGATGATGATGATGGTTAAGGTGATGATGGTGCTGATGGTGGTGATGATAATGATGATAAGGATGGTGATGATGACGATGATGATTATGATGATGACGATGATGACGATTGTGATGATGACGGTGATGATAATGATGATGATGATGATGATGGTGATGGTTGTGGTGATGATTGTAATGATGATGGTGATGTTGATGATGGTGATGATAATGATGGTGACGATGATGATGCTGATGATGATGCTGGTGATGGTCGAGAGGAGCGCGGTGGCATAATGGTTAGGGCGGAGGACTCGTGATCGGAAGATCGTGGGTTCGATCCCCGGCCGTGCCACTCTGTAACTCTCAACTGGCCTGAAATGTCCATCGTGTGCGCTATATTGTGGCT
>NMRB01002142.1:27517-47947 GCA_002633025.1 Notospermus geniculatus | reverse complement strand
TCGTCGTCGTCGTCGTCGTCGTCGTCATCATGATCATAATCATCATCATTTTCATCATGAGGATCATCATCATCATCATCACCATCATCGTAGTCGTCGTCATCATCATCGTCATCATCATCGTCATAATCATGAGCATCATCATCATCATCATCAAAATCATCTTCATCATCATCATCGTCATCATGATCTTCATCAACATCATCATCATCATCATGATCATGATCATGATCATGATCATGAGCATCATCATCATGAGCATCATCATCACCATCATCATCATGAGCATCATCATCATCATCACCATCGTAATCATGATCAGGATCATGATCATGATCATCATCATCATTATCATCATCATCATCATCATCATCCTGACCATCATCATCATCATCATCATCATCGTGAGTATCATCATCATCATCATCGTGAGTATTATCATCATCATCATCATGATCATGATCATCATGATCATCATCATGAGGATCATCATCATCATCGTCATCATCGTGATCATCATGATGATGTCGATGATGATGATGATGATGATCTCGACGACGACGATGATCATCGTCATCATCATCATGATTCATCATGATCATGATCATGATGTCGATGTCATCATGATCATGATGTCAACATGATCATGATGTCGGTGATGATGGTGGCGATGATGAACATGATGATGCTCATGATGATCATGATCATCATGACGATGATGATGATGAACATGATAATGATGATCATGATCATGATGATGATCATCATCATCATTATCACCATCATCATCATCATCATCACGAGAATCATCGTCGTCGTCGTCGTCATCATCGTCGTCGTCATCATCATCATCATCAATCATCGTCATAATGATGATCATGATCATGATCATTATCATGATCATCATTATCATGTTCATGATCATCATGATCATGATGATGATCATCATGACCATGATCATGATGATGATGATGTCGACGATGATGATGATGATGATGTCGACGATGACGATCACCACGATTAAGATCATGATCATGATGATCATGATGATGTGATCATGATGATGATGATGATGATGATGATGATGATGATGATGATGATGATGGCGATGATGATCATGATGATGCTCATGATGATGACGATGATGATGATGATCATGATGATCATGATCATCATCATTATCATCATCATCATCATCATCATCACGAGAATCATCGTCGTCGTCGTCGTCATCATCGTCGTCGTCATCATCATCATCGTCATCATCATCATCACCATTATCATCATCATCATCATCGTAAACCTTCATCGTCATCATCATCATCGTCGTCGTCGTCGTCGTCGTCATCATCATCATCATCATCATCATCACGATGATGATGATCATGATGATCATCATGATCATCATGATCATGATGATCATGATCATCATCATCATCGTCATGATGATGATGATGATGATGATGATAATGATGATGATCATGATGATCATTATCATCATCATTATCACCATCACGATGATGATGACGATCGTTATGATGATGATCATCATCGTGATGATGATGATGATGTCGATCATGATGACGATGACGATGACGATCACGATCATGATGATGATGTTAATGATGGTGAGATTTTAGCAGATCGGTTTTAGCACTTTGTGTCCCGTGTTTGACCATCCTGAACGGGACGTGCTCGCGGAAATCCGCTAAAAGAGTTAATATAGGACTTATTTTATATATATTTTTACATTTTATAACTTTTTTTCGGGGTGAATTTCTAATTAGGGATGAATGACATCATCATATCACCGAAAGAGGCCCTAAAGAGGGTCGTGCATGTTTTTTGATTTTTATCCTTATATACTTTTTTTGGAGGTGCTATTTTTTACACTTGTTCATGATGATGGTGAAAATAGTCCAGGAAAGAGTCCATTAAAATGAGGCCCAAGGGCAAGGACATGCTGAGATCACAGGTTCTTGTGGTTCGATACTATACTACGGGATCACCGGTCCTGACACACTTCACTGAGAATGTATAGAAAAACAAAAGGTATGACAGTTCGCAAACTAGCACCCCGACCTCGCCACTTCAAACCGCCGTCAAATCTTTATTTCCCAACCGATTGCCACGATTTTTGGCACGAGTGATCTCCGATATATATATTCCACAATGAACACAACTTTAATGAATGACTTTAATCCCAAATCCGATGATTTCGATCGAGAATTCCGATCACCAGCGAAGGCACACGCAACCAAACAGGAAGCGAGAGAGAGCAATTACTGCGCATGCGCCTATGCTCACAACACGTGCTTTTATTTACTTCCGTATTTATATTTAGAGTAGCAACCAATCACAAAGGCGGCTCCGTTAAGTCGCGCATGGGCAGTAATTGCTCTCTCTCGCTTCCTGTTTGGTTGTGTGTGCCTTCGCTGGTGATCGGAATTCTCGATCAAAATCATCGGATTTGGGATTAAAGTCATTCATCAAAGATGTGTTCATTGTGGAATATATATATCGGAGATCACTCGTGCCAAAAATCGTGGCAATCGGTTGGGAAATAAAGATTTGACGGCGGTTTGAAGTGGCGAGGTCGGGGTGCTAGTTTGCGAACTGTCATACCTTTCGTTTTTCTATACATTCTCAGTGAAGTGTGTCAGGACCGGTGGTCCCGTAGTATAGTATCGAACCACAAGAACCTGTGCTGAGATGAGAAAATGAAATCCAGCAAAGTGGACCTTGAAATGAGTAAATGAGACCCAAGGGCAAGTAGATGCTACTTTTTACATAGTGTGAGTAATATGAGTAGCAGCAGTAGCGATCCACTGACTCCACGAGGTCCCTCCCCGAGGACGCCAACAATTCAGCCGGGAGGTATCGTCGCGACCCGGGGAGGGTTAACATTAAACTGTTGTCCGTTTGGAATTGAGACTAAAAAAAGACAATTTTGCCCATAGGCAACGTCACACCACCGAAATGGTAAAATCTTTGGTACATGACTGCACAAGGGCTATATATGAAATAGTAACGTGTCATTCTCAGAAACCGAGCAAATTGCTTTGGAGAAACAACACCACTTGCTTGCAAAACGAACCATGTTGCCAAAGCGTTTCTCGTATGCAAAGTCGTTGCGAACCTGAAGGGATAGCAAGTTGCGGAAGAGAGATAGGCGATCAATGTCCTTGTCATGAAAGACACGACTGGTCCGTAATTTGTAAATTGCTACCTTGGCTAGAATGTAGACAAGATTGGCCAGTCGGCTTTCCGCCGACACCGGGCGTAGCAGAAAGACATAGTCGAGGTCGTTAAAGACACGACCAGGAAAAAGTTTTGAGATAATCTTATCGATTTAGGAGAGGAGCGGGTTGAGTGTAGGACACTGAAGATACAGGTGAACGACCGAATCTACCTGACCGCAATAGATACACGAGTTGTCCCGGGTGAAGCCAGCCGCTCGACGAAAGTGATTAGACGCGACTGCGTGGTGGCATATACGCCATTGTACATCTCCGTGACATTTCCAAACTGGCGATTTGTAGAAAGCTTGAAATATTGGTTGTTGGTCAACATTGAAGAAGGACGACCACCGAGAGCATGGGGGCGACCGTCGTTCTTCAAGGCAAAGGCAGAGTGGCACAGCGACAGATAGATATCGCGTGCAGAACACGAATGAAGAGGAGGTGTAGAGGTCTTAATTGTAAATTTAAAGGGGAAGAAGAGAGGTGGTTCATGCGGGTACGCACGGCCCACGATTTACCCAGCCAAGGAGCAGGAATGCGTGTGAGGATGTGCTTCAACTCACGATCTAAAAGACGTTCAGAGCGTGCAGGCACGCGACCACGGATATCGCTCGTTTCGAGAAGGTTGCCGTTATCACTAAGGAGATCCTTGATACGAAGTATCTTGGCCGCAGCCAAGATAGAATTCTCTGGCTTTAGAGAAGGGTCGATGAAACAATTAAAAAAGAGGGGCTGAGCAAGGATATCATTGACCTGTAGATCGTCCACTTCCAGGGCAGGAGACAACTTATTCCAGGCTCGAAGGCATTCCCTGTAGAATTGGGGTAGTGTCCGCGCCACGGGGTGATCCGCGGCCACCAGTAATTCCAGGCCTTGCAGACTTTCGGAGCAATTGTTTAAAAAGAATTTTGAGAAATCAAACGCGGGGTGAGTGCCAAAGTGAACAAAAGTGTCACGGATTCCTCCTGTACAAAGCTGTTCTTGGGTCCAATGATAAAGTCAGTTCCAAAAATTCAAACCCCCAGAAAAGTATGTTCCACACCTAGAACTGATAGGAATTTTTTATATATTACTTTATGTACTTAAAGAAGACAAATGAAAGTGGTTTCATTTTTCTTGCAATTAGTGTGACTTTTAAACCTATTTTGACTGGACTAACTTTCGGAGCAATTGTTTAAAAAGAATTTTGAGAAATCAAACGCGGGGTGGGTGACAAAGTGAACAAAAGTGTCACGGATAAACTCGATGCGGAAGGAGAGCATTTTACTCTCCAGATCCATCAGCCCGACACCACCGGAGTCCGGTGGGAGATATAAGAGCTCCGGTTTGCACCAGTGCTCCCCACGCCAGAACGACGAGATAAAGAGTTTTGTTATGCGAGTAGCAAAGTCCCAAGATGGGCCAGGAATATGTAAAACATGCCACAAGGAAGAAGCGCATAGGTTGTTGATGACGAGACACTTTCCAGAGTTTGAAAGGATAGAGGCTATGCACCTACGTCATCAAACCACGGGATCCAATGTTTACGCCGCCATGTTGGATGGAAAATGGCAAAAGATGTGCAACATGTCATGCATGTGGATAATACCGGTACTCATGATAATGTCACAAATTACACCTCATAATGGTGATGTTATTTTATCCAGTGAGGTCAGCCACCTTAGAGGCGAAGTCAAGGACAGATATAGGGCGAAAGTTTTGGCGATTGGACTCCAAGATCCATATATCATGCCGAAATCGATGTTCACTGAATTGCTAGCTTGTTCCTCAGTGCCCGATGTACACTACCCTGACGTGTATAACTACCTTGTACACACAACCTCACGCTACACGTCAAGAGACTTGAAGGCATACAAAGGTCTGGAGGCCTATAAATACTTTGTGGCAGGATGGGTGAAGGAGATTATACTCAAAAGAGTCTCTGAACATTACTTGATAAAGGCAGAGGTAGGTACGGTAATTCATTTGTTTTCATAGGCCTAGCACTAGCAGATAAGGCCTACTCTCTACTGTAGGCCTACTGCATGCTGCAGGAGGAGGCCTACCGCATGTCTCCTAGCAAAGCTAGCCTACCCTACCCTGGTATCATGCTAGGTAGGCCCTGCTCGGAGTGCTCCTCCAACTCTCTGTACTGTACTGTGCTGTGCTAGTGCTACCGTGCCGGTATAGAGCCTGTGTACTGTAGGCCTGGCCCATAGTGCCTAGGCCTTCGCCCTTGGGTTATTTTATAGACCAGTCACACGCACACAGACGGTTCCACACACAGACATAAGGCTAGGCCAGCATTTGCAGCCATCATCATCAGCCTGCCTGCTGTATGCCTCTGTGTATGAAGGGGCCTAGTTGACATCATGGTTGCCTTGTTGCAGGCAGTGTACACACCGTGCTGCTGGGGTAAAACACTGACCCATGATTAACATAACAAATTTGTAGGTGTGAGTATTATGCTTAATTGATCCTTCTTTTTTCAGGTTGTTCATTCCCAAAGGATCACGGATACCCCGACCAAACCATGGCTTTGGATAAAAGAAGACGGTGAAATAAAGTTCGGTCACTGCACCTGTATGGCAGGTTTAGGAGAGACATGTTCACATGTTGCAGCCTTGGCATTTGCAATCGAATCGTATGTCACGTTTAAGACGAATCATTCATGTACATCCCTTCCTTGCCAGTGGATTCAACCGTCCGCATCGAACAACAATGTGAGCTACACTGAAATTGTCGATATTGACTTCACAGCACCAGTGCAGAAAAGGAAAATATTTTTGTGTGGGGATGAATCAAATGTGCCACGACCGAGTGCCCCATCCTCCCACAGCAGGGGTTTTTACCTCGCTCCTCTTCATCCGCTCACACAAACCCCTGCCGACATTCGCCGGAATCCGTGGAGTATCAAAGCCATTCCAGCAAATGTTCATCCCCACCATCTCATCCCAAGAAGGCCGCTGATTGATACACATGAACTACAAACTACGCAGGTTTGAACAAAGCGGACAAAGCAGGTCAACATGAAATTACTCCCTCGGCGTATCTGTTTGGCGACGTGTGGCCTGAGAATGATATACATTCTGTGCGATGAATGTAGGATAGGCTGAACTCAACTAAGTTTGAATCCAGCGGTGTAAGTAGGTTAATGACCCGCATGGGTCAGCGTTGCCAATGTCAGCTGCTTGGCTGTGAATATACTTGTCGGTGAATGAACTTCGGGTCCGTGCCCATACTGTGTTTGATGAAATGAAAGTGACCGAGGCCCAGGTGCAAAATGTTGAACAGAGCTCATCGAAGAACTGGTTTCTACACCGTGCAGGCAGGATTACTGCGTCGAAATTCAAATCTGTGTGCAGTACTAGCATAGAGAAGCCTTCACAGTCTTTGCTGAAATCTATTTGCTATCCTGAGGCCTGTAAATTCAAAACAAAGGCAACCGAGTGGGGCTGCAGTCATGAGAAAACAGCTATAAAGGCTTATGCAAATCTGGAAAAGGGGAAACACATCGGGTTTTCTTTGAACAATTCAGGATTCTTTATTTGTAAAGCTCAGGGAATGAGTTTCTTAGGTGCTTCCCCTGATTCCCTCATTGAATGTGAGTGTTGTGGAAATGGGATTTTGGAAGTTAAGTGCCCTTTTTGCCACAAGGGGGACTCTCTAAAAGAAGCAGCAGATGATGACAAGAGGTTCTGCCTGGCCTCTGGTGACCAGGGTAAACTGTATTTGAAGAGAAACCATAGCTATTTTTATCAAGTTCAGCTTCAGATGTATGTGACAGGCAGAAATTTCTGTCACTTTGTTGTGTGGACAGAAAGAAATGAACCGCACATTGAGGTTATCAAAATTGATGCAGAATTCATGGAAGGGCTTTTGCCACGCATTGTTGAGTTTTACAGGGATGTTGTTCTTGTTGAGCTTATTGGCAAGTATTACACCATGTCACCATCTGTCCCTGTCAGTCAGTCAATTTCTGCCCAGCCAAATGATTTGACTGGCATTTGCTACTGCCGAGAAAGAAATGATAATGTGAAAGTTATCATGCGCCATTCAGAGTCTTGTAGTGTTAAATACTTCCACCAAAATTGTATGGGATTGAAAGTTGTCAGTAGGAAATGGATGTGTCCAGGATGTAGGACTCAACAAGTCAAAAAAGGTAGCTGCAAAGAAATGAATGGATGGTGTCCATTCCTTGTTTACACTTTGTTAAAGATTTTGTGATTAGATGTATTTCCTTTTACATTGAAGAGTCTGTAGAAATTGTGATTGCTAGTCCAAAAGCCAGTGTCCATTTCATGAAACCTTGCTAGCTTAGTTGATTGCTTGTGGTGTACATTGGTCTGTACGAACTGTGATTTAGTAACCAACTAAGCCTAGCATGGTTTTGTGAATATGGGCTCAGGTGAATATTTTTTTATTCATTCTCTTTGTAATTTCCTGTTATTCTTTAAATTTGTTACTGTAAACCGTGAAATTTTCGCGTGCGTTTTATTTTCGCCCTGCTCGAGGGTCAAAACGCGAACATAAATCACACGAAAATTATCATCATTCTTTTGAAGCTGAAGGGCTCCAATCGCAAAAATTTATTCTTCGGGAATTCGTAGACCCCCCAAATCACGAACATTTAGCGTCCTCTGGTATATTATAAATTTTGGGCAATCAAGCGTAGCATTTTCTGGGCCAAGAGCTTTTTCTCCTGCAAGCTATTTTTAGAAAGTGATGACCAGGGTAAACTGTATTTGAAGAGAAACCATAGCTATTTTTATCAAGTTCAGCTTCAGATGTATGTGACAGGCAGAAATTTCTGTCACTTTGTTGTGTGGACAGAAAGAAATGAACCGCACATTGAGGTTATCAAAATTGATGCAGAGTTCATGGAAGGCCTTTTGCCACGGATTGTTGAGTTTTACAGGGATGTTGTTCTTGTTGAGCTTATTGGCAAGTATTACACCATGTCACCATCTGTCCCTGTCAGTCAGTCAAGATCTGCCCAGCCAAATGATTTGACTGGCATTTGCTACTGCCGAGAAAGAAATGATAATGTGAAAGTTATCATGTGCCATTCAGAGTCTTGTAGTGTTAAATACTTCCACCAAAATTGTATGGGATTGAAAGTTGTCAGTAGGAAATGGATGTGTCCAGGATGTAGGACTCTCAACAAGTCAAAAAAGGTAGCTGCAAAGAAATGAATGGATGGTGTCTATTCCTTGTTTACACTTTGTTAAAGAATTTGTGATTAGATGTATTTCCTTTTACATTGAAGAGTCTGTAGAAATTGTGATTGCTAGTCCAAAAGTCAGAGTCCATATTCATGAAACCTTGCTAGCTTAGTTGATTGCTAGTGGTGTACATTGGTCTGTACGAACTGTGATTTAGTAACCAACTAAGCCTAGCATGGTTTTGTGAATATGGGCTCAGGTGAATATTTTTTTATTCATTCTCTTTGTAATTTCCTGTGATTCTTTAAATTTGTTTGAGCNATAAGTACACTGATAAGATTCTGAGGTGATGGAGTATAAAGATCAAAGTGTCATAAAAACAAAAAATTATTCTGAAATGTTGAACAGGTCATAAATGAATTTAGGTTAGAAGTTCAGTTCAGGATTGGGTGAATTCACGGTTGACTGCCCAATCTGTATAATATACCAGAGTCGCAAAAATATCACGGTTTACAGTAATTAATTCTGTGATTCTACGTCCAAAAGCAAAGATGCAGATTTGTGATTTCTTAATCTATTTACTTTTCAATATATGGCATACATTTACAAATACTGTAAACTGTATTTTTACCTGTTGTTCATTCCTGAATTAAATGAAAACATTAAATGCTGTTATATTTTTAAAAAATGATTTTATTAATGGCTGTAACTGGAAATGTTGCATCAAGATACAGAGAAACAACGGGACTCGTATGCATAAAAGTGGAATAAGCCTATTCCAGGTATAACCTGTTATATCTGGAATAAGCTTATTCCACTTTTGCATACGGGCCCTGGTGTAAATTGTCCAAGAGGTAGAAAAGTACATGTTTTTTTTGACACTTCTGATTTGCCCCACACATACATGTACATCTCGCATCTCAAGCCTGGGTACGACGGACGTGCAACTGTTGCACAGAGCTGCACATACTTCCACAATCTTGTCAAGGGAGGACAACCCATCTGAAGACTTCATCATGACAGCCACTGGAATAGTGGAATCAAGGAATGTGTATTTCTGTCTGAGCAAACCTATTACCCTTTCAACATGAATTCTAACTGACGCAATGAACCTTGTCTCCTCTATCTCCTGGGCACTCAGCTGTGTCTTACCCCTTGTAAATGCAGGGATATACAATTTTGCTCCATGCAATGCAATTGAGTCTGCCACATTGAACTCTCTGTCAGCAAGCACTATATCTCCTGGTAGCAGATGGTTAAGATAGCCACTATTTTCTACGACATGTTTGCCAGAGACTCTGCCACCCCAACCCTTTGACAGGAAGGAGATGGCACCTTGAGGCGTAATGCCGATGAGGTACTTGACAGTATTGTGCGACTTATACGAAGAATACGTCTGATGGCTTTTCACATTTATTAATGACTGTAACTGGAAATGTTGCATCAAGATACAGAGAAACAACCGGACCCGTATGCATAAAAGTGGAATAAGCTTATTCCAGGTATAACCTAAGTTATACCTGGAATAAGCTTATTCCACTTTTGCATACGGGCCCTGGTGTAAATTGTCCAAGAGGTAGAAAAGTACCGGTACATGTTTTCACACTTCTGATTTGCCCCACACATACATCTCGCATCTCAAGCCTGGGGTACGACGGACGTGCAACTGTTGCACAGAGCTGCACATACTTCCACAATCTTGTCAAGGGAAGACAAACCATCTGAAGACTTCATCATGACAGCCACTGGAATAGTGGAATCAAGGAATGTGTATTTCTGTCTGAGCAAACCTATTACCCTTTCAACATGAATTCTAACTGAGGCAATGAACCTTGTCTCCTCTATCTCCTGGGCACTCAGCTGTGTCTTCCCCCTTGTAAATGCAGGGATATACAATTTTGCTCCATGCAATGCAATTGAGTCTGCCACATTGAACCCTCTGTCAGCAAGTACTACATCTCCTGGTAGCAGATGGTTAAGATAGCCACTATTTTCTACGACATGTTTGTCAGACACTCTGCCACCCCAACCCTTTGACAGGAAGGAGATGGCACCTTGAGGCGTAATGCCGATGAGGTACTTGACAGTATTGTGCGACTTATACGAAGAATACGTTTGTGCCCTTGCTTTAAGATCTGATGGCTTTTCACAAAATATCTCAAAGCAATCTATAATTGAAACACATTTTCGGAATGTCATCTTGAAACAGACAGGTAGGCTGGCGTATATAACCTCTTTATCTGGCCAAAAAAGCATTGTAGGGACAAGATGATCATGCATAACATCAATAACATTGAGGAATATTCGTGAGGCAGTCGACTGATGGACACCAAATAGATACCCAAGAAACTGTGTACTGAGGTTCAGTCTGAGGCGAAAAAGGGTCAACAGAAATTGTTGTGATTCAGACAACGAGCTACTGGCAGTTCGTTTAATACGACTGCCGAAAAATCTGAACAAACTCATCAGAACAGCGAATGATTCAATGCCAGTCATAAATGTCACTTTTGCATTGTTGCCCTTGAAATTATCAAAGTCTGTTAACTCTTTCAATCCCGGCCATTATTGGAAAAGACTGTCTTTTTGCAGGGGGTCCGACATGGGTCTAGTAATTTTGCTCTTACTCCTTAACTGTGCATGCTTTCGAGGCCATTTTTAACTGTGAATAGGCAAGACCACGCTGGTTATTTCATTCGTCAATGAAGCCCCTGCGACGCGGCGTTCTCGCACAGTCGCGTTTTGAAATGGCCAGCACTGCCATTCGACAGGGCCAGTTTTAAGCACACTGACGTACAAATAAATTTGCCAAATATTTCTCGGTGGTGTGGCGTGCAAACTGGACATGTAGGCCGATAGTGCGGCAAAAGCCCTTTCCAACAACGTCAGTCCCAGCGACACAACCGATTTGGAAGTATTTTTTCGCGATTTTTGAAAAAAATGTCGCTAAATCCGCGGGGGCGGTAGCCCCCTCTCTTAACCTCTACTCGTGTGTATGTTCGGCAAAGGCGCGCCAAAAAGGGCTCAACTTGTGTAGAATTTAATTCCCTTTCATTTGCACTTAATTTCAGCTCAATCAGACCAATAATAACTGAGTTATGAGCAAAAGAATGTGGTGGTGTCGGCCATCTAACTTATACCGTGATATCACGGTCTTGGGCGTGAAAGTGTTAAACCCACTGAATTGACTTTTTCCTTGAATGCAATGTTCTCACGTCTTAGTTGTTGACATTCCCTGCGAAGCTGTTCACATTCAACAGTGAGACTTTGTAGTTTATAAGTTTATAATCATTACAGAGCAGTGATACCGGGCGCCAGTTTTTGGCGAGGCGGAGATCACCCTTCTTGGGAAGAAGAGTGATGACCGCCCGCCTGCAAGATATGGGCAGTCTGCCTGTGTTTAATGATTCGCTGAATACCTGGAAGAGGTCGGCTTTAATAGTGTTCCAAAAGGTTTTATAGAATTCAACAGGGATGCTGTCGATTCCTGGAGTTTTGTTGTTGGACATAGTCTTATGGGCAGCCTCGAGCTCGTCTAAAGTAAGAGGAGCATCTGTCAGTTGAGGCATAAGACATGTAAGAAGGAAAATCTAAAATTTGAAGATTTTTAAAAAGTTATGAAAAGTGAATGTATTTTTCTCCTAATTTATTAAAACACCATGGTTCTACGCCTAACTTACAGACTGGCTGCAACATTGCGCTTTATCTCGTATGCTTTTTGATTTGTTTAGAAAACTTTGTGTTCTTTTATTTTCCAACGAGAATGTACATGTGTAACTTCCAAGATAATCCCAATATCAAAATGCGATTTTATCAATTAAATGTATGTACTAAAGAACCAAACATTCCTATTATTGTAGTTGCATTCATGGTAGGCCACATATCTCCTCATTTAGTTAAACGTAGTCTTGTATAAAAAGTAAAATGACCGCTTATATCTCAGCTAGTGTCGAAGGTTTCAACCTCAACTTGTTGTGTTATGTTATGCCCTTTAATGTTGTTAAAAGGATCACATACGAAATTGAGGGTTTGTGACAAAATATCGCTAAAATACCATGAAAATATCAATCTCAAAAAACCTCATTTTTCAAAATTCCGAATTTAGAATTTAAAATCAGCGTGATATCATTCACCAGTCGATCCTATGAATTCCGGTGAAGACTTAACTTTTCAAAAATCGTTTCTCATTTTCCAGATATAATACATGTATCAGAATATCATCAGTTTTTATGAATTTGATATTTTGCCAAATTTGATAGTTCCCATATTTTTCTCTCATCAACAGTCACTCATCATCATAACATAAAATTCATGCTGATTTTTCCATCATTTTTACTTCAACGACGGAGAATTTAACGAAAGTCTTAAAATGCCCCAAAAATATGGCATGTTTTTCTGGTGATATTTTGATATTTCTTGAAAACGACAAGAGATGTTTCGAAACTTTTTTCACAGAATTTATTGCAAATCACCAGAGATTAATATCAAGCAAATTTTGAAATGAAAATTGGTGATTTTAAAAATTGTGTTTTTTTCTTGATATTTCTGATGATGATGATTATGATGCTGATGATGAAGATAGTGATGATGATGATTGTGATGGAGTTGATGATGATGATGATGATGATGATGATGATGATGTTTATAATGATATTGATGATGGTGATGATGGTGGTGATGATGATGATGGTGCTGCTGCTGCTGATGATGGTGATGGTGATGATGATGATGTTGATGATGATAATAATGATGATGATGATGATTATGATGCTGATGATAATGATGATCATTGACCTGTAGGTCGTCCACTTCCAGGGCAGGAGACAACTTATTCCAGGCTCGAAGGCATTCCCTGTAGAATTGGGGTAGTGTCTACGCCACGGGGTGATCCGTTGCCACCTGTAATTCCAGGCCTTGCAGACTTTCGGAGCAACTGTTTAAAAAGAATTTTGAGAAATCAAACGCGGGGTGAGTTCCAAAGTGAACAAAAGTGCCACGGATAACCTCGATGCGGAAGGAGAGCATTTTACTCTCCAGATCCATCAGCCCGACACCACCGGAGTCCGGTGGGAGATATAAGAGCTCTGGTTTGCACCAGTGCTCCCCACGCCAGAACAACGAGATAAAGAGTTTTGTTATGCGAGTAGCAAAGTCCCGAGATGGGCCAAGAACCTGTAAAACATGCCACAAGGAAGAAGCGCATAGGTTGTTTAAGCGCATATTGTGTTTGGTCATGGTGTCTGTCTGTCTGTTTGTGTGTCTGTCTGTCTGTTCAGTCTGTCACACCTGTAACTTTGTTCCTGCAAGAGCTACAGACCTGGAAATGTGACCTACTCCCAGGTTTCATGATGATATATCAAATTTGATATTTTGACATATCGGGAGATCTACCACAGTAAGTATTTTGAAACTGGTATCACAACATCATTGCTCATCCACGGATGTTATTGCAACTGAAATTTTCAGTTTGCACCTTGTCGGTCGCATGATATTTGCTGATATCGTGGTGAGATTTGATATTCAAATTTGATAACATGACATAAGTCAGAATCTGGTGATGGTAAGAGACCTAAAACCTTCACCCACACCTAGGTTATCAAGGATGAGCTTTCAGATTACGCAATGACCTTGAAGGTCAGAGGTCAAGGTCATGGTCAAACAGTTCTTACGCGCAAATCTCCTTGGAATTTCAGGAAAAAACGAATTAGAAGGCTGCATTTACCATCCCCGATAGGTTTTATCAGGGAACCTGTTCCAGTTATACAATACTTCTCAAGGTCAGAGGTCAATGTCACAGCCAACCATCACAAATAACATGAGGCAGAACCTGGTGATGGTGGAAGCCTAAAACCTTCATCTACACCTAGGTTATCAAGGATGAGCGTTCAGATTACACAATGACCTTGAAGGTCAGAGGTCAAAGTCAAGGTCAAACAGTTCTAAAGCGCAAATCTACTCAGAATTTCGGTGGAAAACTAATTAGAAGCCTGCATTAACCATCCCCGAATGTTTAATCAAGGATCCCTGTTCCAGTTACGCAATACTTCTCAAGGTCAGAGGTCAAGGTCACAGATAACTAGCTCTAGAGTAGTAAACCTCTCATCGGAAACCATTGACATCGCTCCGATGTCCTTCTCTTGTTGATGACGAGACACTTTCCAGAGTTTGAAAGGATTGGCAGTATAGGTTGCCACCTTTTGAGACGATCACGAACTTTTTCTTCGAGAGCAGTCCAGTTATTCGCTATGAATTGCGCGTTATTGCCGAGAAAAGCACCGAGGACCCTAAGTGCGTCGCTGTTCCAGCTTAGGCCCAAAGGGCGGTCAGGCCGGTGTTGCCATGAGCCACACCAAAGGCCAACACTTTTGGAGTAGTTTACTCTCGAGTTGGATGCTTTCTAATATGTGCGCAAGATCTCGGACAGTTTATCAAAGTCGGAGTCTCTTGTTATGAAAGTATTCAAGTCATCAGCATACCCAGACGTCTTAATAATGTAGTCGGGACGCGTGGGTGACTGAACGCCGGCGATGTCGGGTGAATTACGTATCTTGAAAAGAAGAGGTTCGATGCACAGAGCAAAAAGAGAGCCAGAGAGAGGACACCCCTGGCGAATGCCTCGCTTAAACGGGATAGGTGCGCAGAGGTTGTGGTTCACTTTGAGCAGACACTCGGTTTGATTATAGAGAGTGAGTATAGAATTGATAAAGGACTGCCCGAAGCCGAAATGTGACAATACCTTGGGCAGCCAGTTGTGACTGACACGGTCAAAGGCCTTTTCCTGGTCGATTGACACGACCGCAAGCGGAAGGTCGATTTCATTGTGGTATTGTATGATGTCACGAACGAGGGAGATGTTATGGAAAATACGCCGGTTCGGGATGGTATAGGTTTGATCTGGGTGAACTACTTCGCCTAGGGCGTGCTTTAAGCGAAGAGATAATGCTTTGGCGATAAGTTTATAATCATTACAGAGCAGTGATACCGGGCGCCAGTTTTTGGCGAGGCGGAGATCACCCTTCTTGGGAAGAAGAGTGATGACCGCCCGCCTGCAAGATATATGGGCAGTCTGCCTGTGTTTAATGATTCGCTGAATACCTGGAAGAGGTCGGCTTTAATAGTGTTCCAAAAGGTTTTATAGAATTCAACAGAGATGCCGTCGATTCCTGGAGTTTTGTTGTTGGACACAGTCTTAAGGGCAGCCTCGAGCTCGTCTAAAGTAAGAGGAGCATCGAGCGAGTCGGCAGAGGCCGAGGAGAGCTTAGGGAGCGGGTCCAGGAGCTCTGCCTGGGCAGCCCCATCATTTGGCTCGCCAGAAAAAGACTGGTGTAGAAATCGGTAAGCACCGCACAAATCTCGTCACCGTCAAAGGTTATATCGCCGTCGGGCTTTTGAAGGGATGCAATGGTCCTACTAGCTCCAGCTGCTTTTTCAAGACCGAAGAAGTATTGCGTTGGAGCATTGAATTCTGCTTGATGCAGAAAGCGAGTCCGGATGCATGCACCACGGACTTCGGACCTTACGATTTCGTTTAGAAGGGCCTCCTTCTCCTCGAGCAGAGAGGCAGAGTCAGGGTCCTGAGACCTCTTGAGGCGTGCAATATCTTTTTCAAGAACTCTTTTGCTTCTGTCTTTCGCTTCTTTAATTGAACAGCAGAAGTCACGGGTAAGAGATCTGATGCGCTGCTTACCAATATCCCACCATATAGCGAGGGAGGAGTGGGAGTCTTTATGGGTTTGCCAATTTTGCCAAAATTCCTGAATCAATGTCTTGTACTCGGGATTATCAAGAACTGAGGTATTGAGGCACCAGTGACTGGTACCTTTGGAATGTTTGCAAGCGTCAGCTTGACAGGTCGGTGATCCGAGCGATATGTCGCCGCCGGGTGCTCCACGCTCCCAACGAGATTACTAAATGCTGCGTGAGATGTAGATGCGATCTATACGTGACGCCGCTTCATTTCTTTGCCACGTGAAGTCTTCAACGTCAGGATTTTGCTCCCGCCAAGGGTCGGCGAGGTCAAAAAACTGCACAATTTCCTTAAGGGCGGATGCTGAGTGAGGGTGAGGCCTCCGCCCACTCCTACGGTCAAGCGTCGGACGCAAGGTGCAGTTAAAATCGCCGCCAAGAACTATTCGGTCATGGGGCTGAGCGATTGTTCGCATGTGTTTGAAGATGTCACGGAAAAACACTTCGCGTTCAGGGCCGTTATTTGGGGCAAAAACACTTATAAAGTGGTACTTGACAGAGTCGAGCAGACCGGAAACGTGTAGGCTGCGGCCGGGCACAGGCGCTTGTAGATGCGATCTATACGTGACGCCGCTTCATTTCTTTGCCACGTGAAGTCTTTAACGTCAGGATTTTGCTCCCGCCAAGGGTCGGCGAGGGCAAAAAACTGCACAATTTCCTTAAGGGCGGATGCTGAGTGAGGGTGAGGCTCACGCCCACTCCTACGGTCAAGCGTCGGACGCAAGGTGCAGGTAAAATCGCCGCCAAGAACTATTCGGTCATGGGGCTGAGCGATTGTTCGCATGTGTTTGAAGATGTCACGGAAAAACACTTCGCGTTCAGGGCCGTTATTTGGGGCATAAACACTTATAAAGTAGTACTTGACAGAGTCGAGCAGACCGGAAACGTGTGGGCTGCGGCCGGGCACAGGCGCAGAGCAGTGGACGTCTTCTAGGAAGGGCTTCCTGAATAGCAGGGCTACGCAACCGGCGGAGGCAGACTTATGAGAAAAGAAGCATGGAGAGTGCCAGGCTCCCCTCCATGCAGGTTCATCGAAGGATGTGCTGTAAGTTTCAGAGACGAAGGTGATGTTAGCATCCAGACCTTTCAAGTAGTGCAAGACCTCATATCTTTTGGAGGCGTCATGGCAGCCGTTGGCATTGAATGTTGCTACTGAAAGGCCTAGGTAATAAAAAGACAAAGAAGGATGAAAGAAGCCATTGAGAATGCCATGAGGAAAAAGTTCAACGTTTGCGTAGGACGTCAAGAATTTGGTTAATACGGCGCTTGTCGTTAGCGTCGGTGATGGAAGTGATGTGCTTGGTCAGGCCTTGGACCAGCTCATCAACGTGGGGAGTGAAGTCCAATGTCCTCTTCAGGATTTTGGTCGATTTCGTGCCCTTTAGGTAGGCCAAATATTTGATGATATTTTGCCTCGAAAACTGCCCCACCGGTTCTGACTCAACATCGGACTCGGAAGCCTCCACGTCGGCCTCAGAAACGAACTCCGACTTGGAATCCGTCTCAGAGTCCGAGGCGAGTGCAGGCCGGGAGGACTTGGCTGGAGCGACGGAAGTGGGGACCCTTGCGCTTCGTCACTCCCGCAAGTGGTTGCTGTACCTCCATGGCGCTTTCAGGAGAAACCTCTGGGGAATGTTGTTGTTGTTGTTGCTGCTGCCACTTCCATTGTCACGACTGATGGCGCATCGCAAACTAGTTCCTACCGAGCATGCGCGGCCTACTTCTGGACTGGCCGCTTATGCCGCTAGCACCAGCTGCCTCATCGCTTTCCAGCTGGCTGGAATATAGTGCGCGTACATTTGACACAGCAAATCTCGAATAAAAGTCGATAAAATCGAATCATATAAAACAATATAAATTTATCAAACGTGGAAATGTAAGATTTGAGACGAATAAATGCTGTAAATGATCAGAATAAGTAGCTTGTTCGCGGAACTTTACAGGCATGGGATGTGATCAGGCTCTCACTTTCTCACACATTTAACCAATCAGAGAGCGTCCTTTGTTCACGTGCTTCAGTTGACTAATCAGATAATTAGGTCGACGAAAAACGTTTCGTGTACGTGCCCATGAAATATTTCAATTCCATTTGGCATATACGGGAACTACGATCCTCCGCCGAGAAAGAAGGGACCTGATGGCAGTGTCACTAGGTTGGAAGAATGGAGACAGGTGGCGCTGTGAGCAGTTTGGGCGCATCGTACCTCGCACCGATCTGTCACCGCGCGCTCAAGGAATCATGGGATACTTCAGGACTACTTGTTGCATTTTCAAGATGGCGGGCGATTCCTCGCTTCGAGTTAATAAATTGCAGAATCTCCTAAAATAGGCCTACCAAGGATGTCTCCTTGTAAGGGTATCACATTATCCGTCATGATTATGACATACATAGGCCTAGATATGCTGTACATGTCATGTTAGCCACTGACAGCTGCGTTGGTGCGTCGTCACACTCGGCACTCGGTCTACAGTACTGAACACACTGAACATAGTGGCTGCCGGGGTCATCCAATATCATCCTTTTCGTCTCGATAATGTCATGTCTATGGCAATTTGTCATCAGAAATGACAAATCGGTCAATTATTTGCAAAGTCTGCACGAAATAGGCCTCATATCGCTATTTTCCTAGGATCTACTTTCGTGGCGGAGTAGATCACGTGATCACCCAGTTCAAGATGTGATGCGGTTCGCGTATTTAGAAACTAACAACCTGTGTGGACACAATGCTGCCGCTTCTCTTGTTGTTGTTTTTGCTGCTGCTGCTGCTGTGGTGGTTGTGATGGTTTGGACTCTTGTTGTTGTAGCTGTTGTTGTTGTTGTTGTTGTTGTTGTTGTTGTTGCTGCTGCTCCTGAGGTGGTTTGGATTGCTGTGGTTGTGGTTGTTGTTCATGTTGTTGCTGTTGCTGCTGCTGTGCAGGGCGTGATTGCGGATGCTGTTGCTGCTCTTGCTGTTGCTGAGGTTGTGGTTGCTGTTGTTGTGGTTGCTGCGGTACAGGTTGACCGTCAGGTGTGTCGGAGGTGACGGTGGAGCGACATTCGGCGCCGTTGTGGCCACGTTTTCCACATTTTTCACAGACGAAACGGTTTTCTACTTGTAAGAAAAGTTTGTAATTGACACCGTCTACGTAGACGCAATCGATAAACGGTGGGAGTGGGAGTTCATTGTCAAGACTCATGAGGACCTGCCTCCGAAAGGACTTTACGTGTTGGAGGCCCTCCCTTTTCAGGCCCAGAGATATATATCTAATACGGGAGAGTTGCTTCCCAAAGGTCTTTAGGTGAGAAGAAATGAACCCGTTCGTAAGATAGGTGGGAACGCCAGAAATGATTACACTTGAACGTTGTGCCCTCAAAGGGTTAACAATGAAGGAAACGACCGTCAATAGCAAGGCCATTAGCCATGAGATCCTCACAGTGCTGCACAGTTCTGACAAAACACACGGCATTGTTGTTCGCCGAGAGGCAGCAACGATGTTATTAGGCCCAACAATGTGCGCAGCGGCACAGACATAATCTTCAATTGGGACAAATACACACTACACTAGAAAAAACGAATAAAATAAACAAAGAAAGGCACTAAAAGGCAAAACCAGACGAGGCGATCCGACACACGTCTTGACAGCACGATGATGATGATGATGATGATGATGTTGTTGTTGATGATGATGATGATGATGATGATGATGACGATGATGATGATGGTGATGATGATGATGTTTGATAATGGTGATTATGATGGTGATGATGATGACAATGATGATAATGATGATGCTGATAGTGAGGATAATGATTCTAATGATGATGTTGATGATGATGATGATGATGGTGATTATGGTGATGACGATGATGATCATGATGACGAGGATGATGATGGTGATGATGGTGATGATAGTGACGATGGTGATGATAATGATGATAGTGATGATGACGATGATGATGATGATGATGATGGTGCTCATGATGATGACGATGATGATGATAATGATGGTGGTGATGATGCTGATGTTGACGATGATGATGATGTTTGATGATGATGATGATGGTGATGATAATGGTGATGATGATCATGAGGATGTTGATGATGTTGGTGATGATGGTGATGACGATGATGATGGTGATGATGATGGTAATGGTGATGATGATTTTGATGATGGTGATGATTATGGTGCTCATGATGATGATGGCGATGATGATGAGGATGATGATGATGACGATGTTGATGATGACGACGATGATGACGATGATGATGATGATGGTGAGGATAATGATGATGGTGATGATGGTGATGATGATGATGATG
>NMRB01002142.1:11422-24710 GCA_002633025.1 Notospermus geniculatus | reverse complement strand
TGATGATGGTGATGATAATGGTGATGATGCTCATGATGATGTTGGTGATGATAGTGATGACGATGGTGATGGTAATGATGATGGTAATGGTGATGATGATTTTGATGATGGTGATAGTGATGGTGATGATGCCCATGATGATGTTGATGATGATGATGATGATGATTGTGAGGCTATTGATGATGATGATGGCGATAATGATGAAGATGATGATGATGATGATGACGATGTTGATGATGATGATGATGTGGATAATGATGATGGTGATGAATGTGGTGATGCTGATGATGGTGATTTTGATGATGGTAACGATGTTGATGACGATGGTAATAATAGTGATGGTGCTCATGATGATGTTGATGATGATGATGGTGATGATGATGATGATGCTGATGGTGGTGATATTGATGATGGTGATGATGTTGTCATCATTATCATCATCATCGTCATCATCATCATCATCATCATCGTCATCATCATCATCATCATCATCATCATCAACATCATCATCACCAAACATCATCATCATCGTTATCATCATCATTATCCCATCATCATCATCGTCATTATCAGCATCATCATCATCATCATCAACATCATCATCATCATCAAACATCATCATCATCGTCATCAGCATCATCATCACCATCATCATCATCATTATCATCAGCATCATCATCAACAACAACATCATCAGCAGCTGCATCGTCATCGCCATAATCACCATCATCATCATCATCATCATTATCATCATTATCCTCACTATCAGCATTGTTGTCATCATTATCATCATCATCGTCATCATCATCATCATCATCATCGTCATCATCATCATCATCATCATCATCATCAACATCATCATCATCACCAAACATCATCATCATCGTTATCAGCATCATCATCACCATCATCATCATCATTATCATCAGCATCATCATCAACAACAACATCATCAGCAGCTGCATCGTCATCACCATAATCACCATCATCATCATCATCATCATTATCATCATTATCCTCACTATGAGCATCATCATCCTCTTCGTCATCACTCAGGTATATTATCCTCGATCTGGGTTTCTTGCAGCTTCTGACACAGACCAGGGGTCAGTGCTTACTTCTTAATTTTCGACAAAGCTGATGAAGACCTGTTGAAATGTCGGATTTCTAGGTGGACCTTGGAAGATGTCCGTCTAATCTGCATATGAATTTTTTGGCAATGTACGCGAATTAACCCTTTTCTATCGATGCCAAGAGCACTAAAAAAAAAACACATTTTGTATTATTACATCGCCATGGTTCATGCGATCGTTTCAGTGAAACCTGGATTTAATACACCACTATGTGTTCTGTCTTGGACAATTTGTACTTTTTTGAGTAAGGCCCTCATTACCAAGAATTTGGCCCTTGTTGTGTTTTTTATGACGTAATATCCACTTTTTCAGCTAATTGCATGAAAAAGAAGGGTTATCTCAAAAAAGTACAAATTGTCCAAGACAGAACACATAGTGACGTATTAAATCCAGGTTACACCGAAATGATCGCATGAACCATGGCGATATCATAATACAAAATGTGTTTTTTTTGGTGTGCCTTGGTATCGATAGAAAAGGGTTAATTCGCGTACATTGCCAAAAAATTCATATGCAAATTAGACGGACATCTTCCAAGGTCCACTTATAAATCCGACATTTCAACAGATCTTCATCAGCTTTGTCAAAAATTAAGAAGTAAGCACTGACCCCTGCTCTGTGTCAGAAGCTGCCAGAAAGCCAGATCGAGGATAATATACCTGAGCATCACTATCATCATTATCATCACCATCGTCACTATCATCACCATCATCATCCTCGTCATCATCCTGGTCATCATGACCATCATCGTCATCATCATCGTCATCACCATAATCACCATCATCATCATCATCATCATCAACATCATCATTAGAAACATTATCCTCACTATCAGCATCACCATTATCATCATTGTCATCATCATCAACATCATCATCACCATCATCATCATCAAACATCATCATCATCGTCATCATCATCAAAAATCATCATCATCATCAAACATCATCATCATCGTCATCTACATCATCATTATCACAACCATCATCACCATTACCATCATCATCACCATCACCATCGTCATCACCATCATCACCAGCATCATTAACATCATCATGAGCATCATCACCATTATCATCACCTTCATAATCACCATTATTATTACCATCATCATCATCAACTTCATTATGAGCACCATCACCATTATCACCATCGTCATCAAGATCATCACCATCATCAACATCACCATCATAAGCATCATCTTCATCATCATCATCATCATCATCAACAACAACATCATTATCATCATCAGCATCATCATCCTCATTGTCATCATCACTATCATCATTACCCTCACCATCATCATCATCATCATCGTCATCATCATTATCATGAGCCCCATCATCATCATAATCATCATCATCATCATCAACATCATCATCTCCATCATCCTCATCATCAGCATCATCATCATTATCATCATCATCATCATCATCATGAGCACCATCATAATCATCATCATCATCAACATCATCATCAGCATCGTCATCACCATAATCACCATCATCACCATCATAATCACTATTATTATTACCATCATCATCATCATCACCATCATCAACTTCATCATGAGGACCATCACCATTATCACCATCGTCATCAAGATCATCACCATCACCAACATCACCATCATCAGCATCATCTTCATCATCATCATCATCATCAACAACAACATCATTATCATCATCAGCATCATCATCCTCATCGTCATCATCACTATCATCATTATCCTCACCATCATCATCATCATCGTCATCATCACATCGTAATCGTCATCATCGTCGTCATCATCAACATCGTCATCATCATCATCGCCATCATCATCATCATGAGCACCTTCACCATTATCACCATCATCATCACGATGATGATGATGACGATGCTGATGATGACGATGATGATGATGGTGATGATGATGTTGATGATGATGATGATGATGTTTGATGATGATGATGATGATGATGATGACGATGATGATCATGACGACGATGATGATGACGAGGATGATGATGGTGATAATAGTGACGATGGTGATGATACTGATGATAGTGATGGTGGTGATGATGAGGATGAGGATGATGATGCTGATAATGAGGATAATGATGATAATGATGAAGGTGATGATGATGATGATGATGGTGATTATGGTGATGTCGATGCTGAAGATGAGGTTGATGATGATGATGGTGCTCATGATGATGACGACGATGATGATGATGATGACGCTGGGACTTCTAAGTTCTGATCGGCTGTTAGTCTATCAACAAACGCGTCTGGCTTCTGTCCAATGATATTATTATAGAGGTCAATTTCCTCATGTTCAGACCCTTTCCCTACGAAAAGGGTAAGAGATGGCCCAGATCAGACAGCAGATTCGTATTAACATTTTCTGAGATCTGTTGATTACAAGCAACCCCGTTTAAATCCGACCAAAAATAACCGTTGGGACCTTTTTCTCCAAGGGTAACTCTTCCATTTTGGACCCTTCATTGAGGTGTCTACAAAACTAAGACCTAAGTAAAACTAAAGACAAAAGTAAAACTAAAGACAAAACTAAGACCCTGTTATAAAAGTAAGACCCACAGTACAAAACTAAGACCCTGTTATAAAAGTAAGACCCCACAGTACAAAACTAAGACCCTGTTATAAACTCGGAATTCTGGGTAACTTTGAAACGATGGTCCTGATTGGCTCCCGGGTTTTAAGGCCATGTAAATCAAATAGTTGCTTAACGTCCTTCGACTCTCAATTTTCTGAAGAGGGCGGAGTTCTTTTAAAATTTTTTATTGAGTTTGAGATGCATGTTACCATGGTAACCAGCATGGTCCGTGGCAACCTGAGGGAAATTCCTAGTGTAATACTAGTATAGTAGGTATGAATTGAAATAAAAACTACTGTGTTGTGTGTTTGATTTAAGCATCCCAGCCTAAGACTTTATTACTGTCTTGGCGGTTTTTTGAAAGTTTTTCGAAAATAATTTTTTGAGGTGGTGATTTCAGTGGCGGGAGGGGATGCTAACCAACTATTTTCTACATGGCTTAATGCGGCAGTTAAAGGTGAATTAAAGGCCTTATATACCCATGTCTAGAAAAATTTTAATGAGATCGAATTTGATTGGATGTTGGTGCATGGTGATGTCCCATCAGGTCTTCGATCTTCGGTTTATAGACACCCTCATTTTGGTTCCCGAAGCTACCGCTAGACAGTGCTACCACCTGACAGCACTCTCTGGTTTTTCACTCATTTTGGTTCCCGAAGCTACCGCTAGAGAGTGCTGTCAGGTGGTAGCACTCTCTAGCGGTAGCTTCGGGAACCAAAATGAGACACCCCTTACAATGACCGCAATGTAATATTGCGTTCGAACGTGATAAATTTATTTTTTAAATGGCCCTAATACACTTCCGTAGAATGGCAACCTTGACGGAAATTACCGAAGATTTGAGATGTTTAATAATCATCAGATGTTGCTTAATTCGAATTATGCGACATCTGATGTTTATTAAACATCTCAGTGAGATGATTATTAATCATCAGATGTTGGTTAATTCGAATTATGCTACATCTGATGATTATTAAACATCTCAGTGAGATGTTTATTAATCATCAGATGTGACATAATTCAAATAATAATGACATGAATGGAACTTCATAATTTTCTTCATGGCTGAATGCGGCAGTTAAAGGTGAATTAAAGGCCTTATACACCCCTGTCTAGAAAAATTTTAGTGAGGTCCGATTTGATTGGATGTTGGTGCATGGTGATGTCCCATCATGTCGCAGCACAAATTAAGATAAAGGGGCGCTGCGATCGCTTTCATGAAACTCGGTTTTTTTCTGTAGTGCAGCCCTATGGGTTAATTTTTAAAAAAAAGTCCTTCGCATTGCATTAGTACGGGGATGTATCTACACAACGACTGACTCAAAACTACAATAATAGGTGGCGATGCTGAGATATTAATACGTTCACGTTTTTAACCATAAGTTCCGAGTGGGTTAACATATTGACCTAATTCTTGTACATTCATCATGTAAACATGCCTGTGCATCCGTACATATTATGCAATTTGCCGCATTAACCCCTTCCTTCATTTTATCAGTGAAATGGAATGCTATTTTCGGCCTTCCTTACTTCACGTCCTTCCTGCACTTAGTGGCGCCATTCTAACCCTAGCGGAGATAATCCCAACAAGGTCACGTGACCGACTTTTTTGACCCAATTTGCATAGTCTGACGACGTTATGACCTAGTTAAATATGCAAAATTTAAACGGGAGACGGTCGGAGCAGGAAATCCAAGCATTCTATTTCACTGACAAAAGGAAGGAGGAAGGGGTTAATGCGGCAAACTGCATATGTACGGATGCACAGACATGTGTACATGATGAATGTACAAGAATTAGGTCAATATGTTAACCCATTCGGAACTTATGGTTATAAACGTGAACGTATTAATATCTCAGCCGCGCCCCCTATTATTGTAGTTTTGAGTCAGACGTTTTGTAGATACATCCCAGTACTAATGCAATGCGAAGGAATTTTTTAAAATGTTAACCCATAGGGCTGCACTACAGAAAAAAACGAGTTTTGTGAAAGCAATCGCAGCGCCCCCTGTTATCTTAATTTGTGCTGCAACATGACGGGACATCACCATGCACCAACATCCAATCAAATTCGACCTCATTAAAATTTTTCTAGATAGGGGTATATAAGGCCTTTAATTCACCTTTAGCTGCTNTACAATGACCGCAATGTAATATTGCGTTCGAACGTGATAAATTTATTTTTTAAATGGCCCTAATACGCTTCCGTAGAATGGCAACCTTGACGGAAATTACCGAAGATTTGAGATGTTTAATAATCATCAGATGTTGCTTAATTCGAATTATGCGACATCTGATGTTTATTAAACATCTCAGTGAGATGATTATTAACCATCAGATGTTGGTTAATTCGAATTATGCTACATCTGATGATTATTAAACATCTCAGTGAGATGATTATTATTCATCAGATGTTGGTTAATTCGAAATATGCTACATCCTGATGATTATTAAACATCTCAGTGAGATGTTTATTAATCATCAGATGTGACAGAATTCAAATAATTATGACATGAATGGAACTTCATACCACTGACTAAGCTGCGCAATGACTTGTCGCCACCAAATGGATTCAGCTGTTTCAGTGTTGAGAGTAATGCAAATGTATCATCAACGTCCTTTTTCATCCATTTTCAACGACATTTACGTCGTTGTGTTGTTCGCTAGTGGCATAAGAGACCCCTGAGAATGTTTGCATTGCGAGATTGACCTCTGAACAAGCGGGCATTGATAGCAACCACTGTGCACGTTGAAGACCACCGTGACTTTTTACACTGCGCATAAATAAGGTCTGTGGACAAAACCAGCCCAGTATTTGTCACTGCGGCGAATGACATGGTGTCCCTCACAGAAACTTTTATACACATCTGGATGATTTTTGCATCAAGGGACAACATTTCTTGAAGGTAGAGGTACGCACTTTTGGTGTAAGAATTGTGTCCTGAGGCAGCGAAGTATGCCATTGGGACGAACATAGGCTGTTCTGGCTCTCAGCCTTTTTTTGACTCCGCTTTCACCCAAAAGGGGGCAGTACTTCCTCATGAAGCTGTGTTTGTCGAATAGAGCTCTTTTCAAGCTTTATTTTGATATACCAGTTCCAAAATAGCCCAAGTGGCACATAGGTTGTTCAGGCTCTGACCCCTTCAAATGGCCCCGGACCGCACGGGAAACAGCTTTCCCTGAAAGGATATGTATGACACTGTTTGCTGCATAGATTGTTTCTAGTAGTTCAGACAGTCCAGAGCCTGCCATAATGTGCCCGATGCTACCAAGAAAACTCATCTATGTATGAAAGCCCCCAAGGCGTATCACAACTGATCTGATCAAACTGTCCTCTGGTTCTGAATTCTTGATCATCGTTGCCTTTAGCCACAAAGGCTGATCAAACGTTGCAACTGGAGTGACATTATGCTTTAGCCTGTTTACACACATAGCAGAGCGTCGAGTAGACACATGACAAGTCCGAAGGATTTAAGTCAATCATTGGCAGAAAAAGGACACTTGACTTTCCACGGTGCACGGTTTGCATCATTCCTGAATACGAAGGCCTGTTTGGGCGCAAGAAGAAAGACATTTCCCAAAGTACGTCAATATCACGAGTAGGGTCAGTAACTTCCAGAGCTTCAAGTGCCTTGTAAGCTAGTGGTGATTTTTTCCGAAGTTTTTGTGGAACAAAGTACTTGATATTTATTCTACCAACTTGCCGGATGTCCTCTGCTGTCACAGGCACTTGTTTAATTGATTTTATGGCTGACTGTCTCCCTGGTGTGAAAGCTGCAATAATTCCCATGCCGTGGAACGTTCCACGGCCGTCAATAGTGCAAATGTCTTGATCCACATTGTCAGCTACGAACTGGACCAATTGGCGTTCACTGAGGTTTCCTCCAGTCTCTGAGTCTTCAGAGACTGCCGCGCACTTTTCATATTCTTGCACTGCAGCATAGGAACTTCCAAAGCCATGACTATGGAGAGAATCCACAAGAAATCGCGATGCAAACTGGTGGTGCATTTGCACCGATAACCCCAACTGAAGTGGCGCCAATAAAACTCGGGGACGGGTTGCGGCCATGATTGCTTGACCAACTGCGGCAATTTCTGATCTTTATCTTTCCCTGTGAAGGCAGTGCTCAAAAAAATGTGCGAAGCAATGATGGCAACTACTCCAAGGATTTTTCTGTATATGTCATCTCATCCGTCGACGGAAATTCTGTGTTACAGACCTCAATACGTTTTATATCATTCCGTATAAGGTTAGCGGCTGTTTTTACTAGACGAAATGCCTCTGACTCCGCATCGGCTTTCTTTTCTTGCTCGTAGAACTTGTGAAGGATCACTGCAGCGGTCTTCCGCAAGGTTACAACATTTGATTTCCCATTTAGTTCGACAATTACTATTTCTCCTTCAAAATGTTCTATCAGTTTCGCTTTCATGTGCGTAAAACCGTATGAAGAGCAATCCATTCCCTCTAAGAACTCCTCCATCTTTTCTATGAGATCACCTATAGTTATCTGTTCATCATCATTGTCCTTCATGTACTTGCAAACCTGTTCAAAAGCATTCTGCGCAGCTGTATCAGCTGGTCTTCCAAGTTTTGCTGAATCATCTGTGTCACTGAACCTTCTAGGGATTTTCTTCCCATCAGGATTTCGAAAGTTCACATCACATTGTTTGTGATAGACCCCATCCAAAGCACGTATGTCCTGGGCGTATTCCAGCCTGCTCAGAACAGTTTGGCCCCATTCGTTTTTTCTACCGATTTCTGCAACTGTCTTTTGCAAAACTAGGGTTTTAACTGGTATCACATCAAACCCTCGCTTGCGGCCTCCATATTTTGCTGGCTTGCCACAATATAGACAATGTTCCTCAAAATTGAACCGTGGTGTTGAAGAGCGTAACGCCGGCGATTCACTCCTTTCTTGTGATTCAGTTGACTTTCTCAAGTCCCTGTCTATGTCACTGCCCCTCTCTTCACACGCACGATTGATGCTGTCACTTCCCTTTTGTGTGAGAGTAGCGATAGCCTCACCAAAAAGGATGGCTTTACCGCATATGGCGCACGCCCCTATGTAGGACATTTCTGAAGGCCTCCAAATTATACTACAGGATGCATTCCATGCACCAAAGCTAAAGGTTCATCATCAATGCTGCACAGACCATTCCATGAAAACGAAACATGAATGAACATTCTTGACAGTGTTGGTCAATTTCCTGAACTAATGTCCACATGGCATCCCATAGAAATTCAAAAGCATCTAATCATTTTAATTAAGTGTGAGTCCACGATAGAACCATGCAGGATCATGCAAAAAGTGGCAAGGTGGGGGGTCGGCAGATCTAGCTCAGATTTCTACCATAGACTGGTCTGAGGGTAGGATGAGGGCAAGTGAAGCCATTTCGCAAATAATCACACAGAAGAGAAATGGGGCTATTAACCCTTCGCAATGCATTTTCCCATTAAAAATACCCCCAATTTCTTCACAAAATGGGTCAACCTCAGCAATTTTTAGTAAGCATGCTTGCATTGATATGAAACATCGCCTATGAATAATTAATAGGCGGTGTCCTAAAGTAAATTTTCATACTAATTTTTTGCAAAGAAAATCACTTTTGGGGAGGTACAGTGCGTCCCAAAAAAAAAGCCTTTTTCCCCCTATTTTACAAAAATTGCCCGTGTTCATAGCTGTATAACTCATTCTCTGCAGGGCCCCGGAAAAGATATTTTTGTGAATGGTAGTCCTAGAATAGTTCTTTCATTTAAAGAAATAAAATCTTTTGCCGCTCTCTTACTTTTCTCTCAGGGGCTCTTTGAATGGAGGGTGATTTCACTCCAAAGTACACTGATACAGATCAAAGGAAACTTTTGAAACAAGCATGATGGTGGTAAATTTCAATCAAAATATCATCCAGAAGTGTGACACACCGTTCTCTCTCCTCTGGGATGCTTGGCGTAGCCTTGCCCCCCCACTTGACCCCCCCGTTACTTCCCTCAGGCAGGAACCACGCAGGGCCGTAATGGATGTCAGGAATTATACCACAGCACATATCATGCATATTGCATGTAAATACCATTGCACAACATGATTACAGCATGGAATGACCTGAGGATTTACAGCTGAAATGTGGCTTTTTAGCTCACCTGTGAGCTATAGTCATGACGTGGGGTACGTCGTCCGTCATTGTCTGTGGTCGTCGTCCATCTTCGCAGTCCCTTATCAGGGCTCGTTTCTTAACCACTCTGGACCTATTGGCACCAAATTTCGTAAATAGGTGCCGCCATTTCAGATGGACAACAGTCACCATGTTTCAGTCTGATTTGATTCCTGGCTGGGGTTAAGCAAAAGACATTTAAGGTGCTATTTCACCTTAACCCTTGGTCTGATCTTCACCGAATTTTTATCGTTGGTACATCTGATGAGGATACATGACACATCACCCGGGTTTTTAATGGCCTAATTTTAAGGTTACTGGGTCAAAAGTTTGACATTCACCATTGGGTTTTGATTTAACCTCTTTTTGAAGGTCACAGAGATCAAAGTCCAAAATTTTGCCGTTAGGTGGCACCTGCAGTGTTCTAATGTTCTATGTATCTAGGTACCCTCTTATCTATGTGTACAACAAATTTGGTCCAAACGGACTTCAAATAAGGCAGCAAGTAAGGCTGCATTCACACATGTAAACCTCAGTGTGCAGTATTCTGGAGTGTGCACGCATGTAATGTCTGAGGTATTGATGACTGAATGCGACTGGGTCAATATTTACGCCTACCGGTGGTGATGGATGTGTGGGTGGGATGGGGGATAATATCCAGGGAAATTTGAACATTCGTCTTTTCAGGAGCCCCAGTTTGCTGTTTTCCATGTGAAGTGCACCCATGATGAGTTATTCAGTGTTTGAGGCATTGGGCGTGGGGAGGGGTATTATCTTCGTTTTCATGCTAAGAAGCTTGTGATTGATGTTGTTTAGATTCACTGGTCCATGCTCAGGGGGGGCTTCATTGAACTGAAGCTCACTTTACCAGCTTCATCAGCTGCTTGTTCAATGTTCATTGCATTTTTTAAAGATGGGCTCAGGGCTTTCATTAACATTTTCCCTACCTGGGTCATGACATCCACAATTTTTTTAATGGTCAATTTGGGAAGATGGTGGGGTCTCTAGACTTCCAGCAATTCTTTTTGGGGGTCATGACTTCTTGTTATATTTTACTGGGGTCAAATCTTCCCTTCATATGCTGCTACCGGTACCGAGTGCGGGCCAGGAGTGTGTGGTTGCCACGGGCGAAGGGAATCTCCAGTTTTATTTTCAGCTGCGCTCGCAAGGGTTCGGCGTGTTGAAAAAAATGTGGCCGGGGCCGGGGTCCTGTGGCGTAAATGGAGACTGAGTATACAGATGGGACTTCCATATTTTCTGTGTCAGCGTATCATTGAATTTACCTGCGTTTTTGAGACTTCAGAGTTATTTATATTTGCGTCATTTCTGTAGTTTACCTGCGTAATAGACGCCATACGCAGGCTCAATGAAAGCCCTGGCCCGGCTTACTGCAATTATCATAGCATTGTCCTTCTCTACCCTCGAATTTATGTAAGGNTTATTTTATTGTTTGTTTTCTTTGTATGCACTCGCGTCATGATTCATGTACAGATATCTCACATAGGATACAGTCATGAGGAGCCAATAATTTTTCTGTTTTTATGCTGAAAATCTACCCTGGGAGGGTACCAGAGGAGGAATGGAATGGGCTGCAGACTCCCACCTTAGATAAAGCAAGTGTAACGGATCCCACAGATCGCCTCCGATGATGAAACAGTAGTGAGTGTGTTGAAATACCGTGCTTGGACTGCTGAGCTACCAAATAAGTTATAGCAACTCAATCTGATAGATTATTTGCCTTCACTTATGTATTTGACAATATTCATGGCTTGAAATAAGCCGTGGCCATTTTCCAAAACACCCTTACTGGCTCTCTAAAATGATCCTTGTCTCCAAGGTCATGGATAGCCAACTTCAGCTGACCCAGTTCATTATTATATCAACCAAATGAAGGCAAACAGTAGGCCTAGGGTCAGCCATGCTCCTGGACACTTTAGAGGGCCAGTATTAAGTGTGTTTTAGTAAATGGCCACGGCTTATTTCAAGCCCTGCAATAGGTGTCACCACTTGAAAATAGCATATTCTTATGGTACACCCTGACCAAAGTAAAAGAGCGGCAAAATTTTTTTTTGCTGTTTTTGAAAGAGGAAGTCCTTAACTGTAAAATGAGCCATGCCTCACCATTCAAAGCCCTGCAGAGAGTGAGTTATGGGGGGTCCATTGTGACCCTTTTCAAACACTAGCCATTTCTATGTTTGATATGTATGCCTGTTACTGGTGTAAAAAAAGTCCTTGACCTGTAAATTTCTGTCAATGAAGAGTTCACATGATGTATTACTTCCTTACAAAAGGGTAATGTCCAGGGGTTTCCCAGTTTTTTCCGAGGGATGCGCAATATCAGCATAAAAACACATGATATCTGAGGTAAAATTGACCAAAAATGGCCGAAATATATATTTGGCCCTAATTTCGTGGACAGTTGCCCGATTCCGCTAATATTTATCATAGATATATATCTCAGTAGGAGAGCCTTGTACACAAAATTTCAGCAAAATCCGCTGACCCCCACCTTGCCATGTTTTGCATGGTGCTATCGTGGACTGACACTTAATATTTAATAAATGATTACTAATGATTTATAATGCCTTACCTGCCTCTGATGAGATTAAAACTAAAGCTTCATTCCAAATTTCACCTTCAACCAGGCTGACTTGCAAAAGTACTCAATAAATCATGACTGATTAAATCAGAATGAATCAGTTGGTAGGGAGCCAATTGTTTTAACTTTTTCATTAGATGCATGTAGGTGGCACCATTCAAGATTGAAAAGCAATGGGGTGCCATAGAGGATTAAATTACCATACTATATCATCATTTTGGCTTCTTATCCTCAAATTCATGTCAAAAAGTCATGTGCAACAAAAAAAACGTCACTTAATTAGCATCGTTACGAACTAGTAATTAACTAACCACCCTAAGTAGTCACTTGATTTGAGTTTTCATGATGTCTAGCAACTCAGAAGATGCAACTCAGTGTGAATTGCATTTCACTGCTTTTTTTGGCGGAAATAAAATATTTCCTGGTGTATCTCTTGTTTCTTTGATGTTCGTACCTAATTAACATAAATTAGCATATTTAGACCCCTTCCACCCTTCCTTCGTTCTATAATTTTAATATGTTATTCCTGGGGTATGTAAGACGAGATTCCCGCAGAGAAACAATTTCTTACAATTAGTGCTGGGTTGGGGTCCTAAATCAAGTAATTTGACTGGACTACATCATCAACATCCTCATCACCATCATCATCATCATCATCACCAGCATCGTCATCATCACCATTATCATCATCATCATCATCATCATTATGAGCACCATCATCACCATCAACATCATCACCATCATCACCATCATCATCGTCATCATCATCATCATCATCATCATCGTCATCGTCGTCGTCATCATCACCAT
>NMRB01002141.1:59467-115116 GCA_002633025.1 Notospermus geniculatus | reverse complement strand
AATCATTTGGCATGAAGTTGTGTCCCCTGCTAAGCAATTTGAATAATATAATCGGCTTGGTGCTTTTTGGACGATTTTTGGACCAAATGACGAGATTATTTAGGATCATTTTCATGCGGGTCCTCTGTCCTCGAGTCCTATTGTACTGTAGGCCTATAGCGGAGCGGCTGTAACAGGCAGGGGACCAGGTGTTGCACAGTAAAAATGGTGGACATTCTTTTCATCACTTGAGAAATTAGACCCATTGTGATACCTTTTCTAACCCTTCATTAGGTAAGCCACTATACTTCAACTCATTCTTTCATGTGTAGCAACAACTTCCATGCTTAATTGATAACTAAGATAATTCAAATACTTGGACATTTCCACAGTCTCGTTGGCCACATTTCCTGACTGCTCATACACTACATCGATCGTATGTTCATGGATGAACCAGGTCACGGTAATAAACATACAGTAGCATAGGTAGCATAGTATTCAGGTCTCACCACACAGGGGAAAGTAGGACATCTTAAAATAGGATGCTCAGATACAGACAAGCCTGGTTTCTCTGGCCATCGATGGTGGCGCTGACTGATAGACCTATTTAAGGTACATTAGGCCTGTGCCCCTCGCCCTCATGCCAGCGAACCGTTGTTGCCATTTGGCTTGTTAAATTTTTTTCTTGGCTAGATAAATGGAGATATCAGACGATGCCTCTTTAGCCCGTTCGAACTATTTCACGAAATGACACATCAGCATCAGGTTCATCGTGACATCAAGCGTTCATGCGGGCGTTCATGCTCCGTGGAAGGCCAAAAGCGTTGACCGCGGTGTGCTTTGCGTTCGGCGTTGTGCAGTTAGTGGGGAGGTTTCGAAATCAAACGATAAACCAAAATTTTACGACAACGTTATTTTTCATACTACACATTAGCCAGATTTTGCATTGAATTTTTGGTACAAAAATAAAGTTGTCGTTAACGTTTACGTTTATCGTTTGATTTCGAAACCTCCCTAGTTGTTTGGAAAGTCCGTTCTTTACGACAACACAAGTACCGGTAATCATGTTCTGGGCGAGGCGCCAACAGCGACCACATTGTACGTTCATGGAAACTTCCATTCGGAACTTCCGAAGGCAACTGCTCGGCAATTTCCGTACGGTCGCATTTCCCCTCGGACACAATTCCAAGGCAGCCATCTTGAATGCGCAAGGATTGCTGCCCGTTTGTGAGAGTTCAAATGCGGTTCGCCTCATCACACCCTGCGCATGAACGAAATAGGTCACACAAAACGTTGCGTTATTGATCAATAATTGGCAGATTGGATGAGATACCGGTAAGTTTATAAATAATATCCCTCAAGTTATCCAGCAAATAAGTTTGAACACCTTAACAGGCCAAAATTCTGCCAAAATAGTCCCACGGTCGGTCACGTGGGTTTGTTGATAAACAATATGGCTGCCTTGCACTTGTGTCCGAGGTGAAATGTGCCGTCCAGTGGCAGATAAGCAGTTCGCCTCAGGTCGTTCCGAATGGGAAACTTCTTCACAATCGTTTCAGAACATCACTGTAGATGGCGACCGTGTGTTGCTATGCGTAGGTCTATACCATGTGCGGAGGGGTTGGGCTCCGGCACTTTTGAAGAATACTTAATAGGTCTATTTGTTCTCATTGTTTTTTACGTCAGCATTTTAGGGTCTACATGTAGTTATTTTGTCCTCAATATGCGCCAAGTTCTTCTGTTCCACATGGCGCGTTTTGTTTAGATTGCAGACCCCATCGATTATCACTCGAAATTATATTTAGTCCTACACGAGGCGCCGTTTTGCTTGGGCCAAACTGCAGCCTTTGACCCGTCGGGGTCGACGAGCTCCAAAATGACACCAAAAGTCTTTTTTTGGATACTTCATGACCACACCCCACGGCGGGAATCTGGGCTTCGACGGCGTAGGCCTAGCATGGAGACATCATGCTTTTGCGCAGCTGCTGCAGCTGTTGATTTATCATTATCATAATGTCTGGTGCTTTGATTAAACGTTCCGTAGCGTTCTTCAGGGTTTTCCTTCGTTTCGAGTTCCGGGGTGAAGATGTATATTTGAATAAGGAAGAGAAAGCAGAGAGAGCAGTACAGTAATGAATCAAAACTTCTGATTATCGAAATGACGCTCAGCCAATCAAAATGCTTGTTACATCCTTGCCGTGGAATCTCAATCTGGGTCAGGTAGCCGGTGTTTTGATATTTGCAGACTACACATTCGTGGTGTGGTGATCGACAGGACAGGTAGCTTAGGAAATCTCCCGGGGAAGAGTGTTATTTGACCTGCGAATTGTAGGCCTCCACCCAAATCCTCTGGATTACCCGCCTTTCTGATACATTGTATCTGCTTAGTGGATTATTGTGCGCTGACATCCCTGTCTCTGATAGCGACGTCGGGATTTTCATCTTGTCACTGTCAGTGAATCCGATTTGAAACCTCAAAATGACGAGCTACACCCGCACCACGCGTACAGTTCGCACCTTTGGCCCTGGTGGCTCGAAGACTGAAACCTACACCTACGGAGGGGATCAGCATCACCATGAACAACATGGGGGTGGTGGTATGCAAGTGAGTTATGGCGGAGGAGACCCTTACGCCGGTAGTGGAGGCCAATCCCGTCGTGTCATTTACACTTCTGGGGGAGGGGGTGGTCACCCTCATCACCACCACGGCGGTGGCAGTAGGCTCCAGCCAATTAAGTCCTGTATGTCCAGGTAAGTCACCATTGCATTGGGAGTTACCATGGATACAAGAGCCCTCATTGGGGTTACCATGGATACCATTCCTCATTGAACATGTCGAAACTACGTATCCAAACCAGTGGTCCCTGCCCTGTGCTGCTTGTTCTGTGTCTCACATCTGATGGTCATGTGATAATGCTTTTACTTCAGACTTGTACAGCATTGCCTAGTGATATTGCAAAATTCAAGTAAAAGCATTTAGGC
Source organism: Notospermus geniculatus (assembly GCA_002633025.1). NCBI lineage: Eukaryota > Metazoa > Nemertea > Pilidiophora > Heteronemertea > Lineidae > Notospermus > Notospermus geniculatus. The sequence continues at coordinate 112,155 of NMRB01002141.1, read as the reverse complement.
CTACTAGTCTTTATTTCATGACCCAATGTCATAACATCTTATTGGATTTTTTCCAGGTTTGCTATTTTCTGAATAGAATTATCCTTTCTACAGTACATGTATTATAATTATGAGTATTTATTTGAAATCTTGATAGACACTAATAAGAAGTCCCTTACTTTTGTCCTTGCAGACCTAGAGCAGTTGTCAAACCGTCACCAACAACCTTTGCTTCTCGTGGGTGGACTGGTCGCCAAAACTATGATGAGATCATTGCCAAATGCCGAGCAACAGGACAACTGTGGGAAGATGATGAATTCCCTGCCGATGACCAGACTCTCTTCTACAGCTGTGCTCCCCCAAAGAAGTTCGACTGGCTAAGGCCAAGTGTAAGTCCATCTTGCAGTCAAGTTTTTGTAGAAGTTGCCCTGTTCCCTGCTTAAAAACCACTAATCCTTAATGCAGTTTGGAAGCAACAGAACCGGAAATTGTCTTGCCGTTTTGAAGACATTGGTTAAGCTCATCTGGCTCCATAAAGCACAGGCATCCCATACATCTGTTTGTACTTGTAGGGGGAGGAGGGGGTAGGCCTAGGTTCTTGGGGGCCGTAGGGCTTGCTACACACTAAAAAAAGTCTACGGTCCCTAAGAACCTACCCCCGGCCCCTCCTCTCCCTACAGGTACAAACAGACGTATGAGACGCCTGTGGTGTGGTATAAGAATGCCACAGTTGCGGTGCAGAGACCTTACATTGGGGTCCTGTCATATGGGGAAGTGTATCTGATGCAGCCAGACGGACTTGCACAGTTTCTTGTTGTGAACCTGGGGTTGTTAGTGGCAACAGGCAAGGTATTCCTCATTTTCTAGAAGTAATTTATGGCTGATGTTTTCTGCATGCATTGGGCTTGGGTCTCAGGTACATACCTGTGGATCCAACATATTACAAGGAAGCAGCATGGTTGAAAAAACAGTGTGTTCCTGTGGATGGAGGTGTCAAACCCAGAATGTTTACCTCAGTTCTACAAACTATCCATGTTAGCCCTACTTAGGCCACTGAAACTAGATGATAAGGTTCTCGTCACCGCCCGCATGCGATTTTGGCCCCACATCAAAAAAGTTCGTCCTTCATCTTTTATAAAAAATCCGCATCTCCTTGCCGACGATCTTTACATCGACTCTCCAGCGCCGCCCGCGGCGTCTGGGTGAGTGAAAAGCCGTCTGCCGTGATCTCTCACTTCCAGGTGTTGTTTGCCAGATCCTCGGCATGCATTCAGTGTACATGATATGGTACTGTGGTATCCGGGTTGTTGATATCGATTTTCGGCGATGTGTCAGAGGGGCGGAAGCCTCGTTCTGAACACTATTGTCTGATTCTCACGGCACGTGGTGGATGAAAGATGAAAGTTGACGAAATTCCCTCACTGATTTTTGGAAATTGGTTGACGAGAACCTTATCATCTAGTTTCAGTGGCCTTACATGTTTTTATCAGTCTATAAAATAGATACCATGATTTTAAGGGATGTGTGGCCTAATAGGAAAACCCGGCGGATGTCGCTGAATGATCGACAAGGGCAGTGTCAGATTGCCTGTGCTTTGATCGACTAGGCCTAGCTGCTGTTTACCAGTTACGGAGTAAATGTCAGCTATTGAAATGTGTGTTTTCATCAAGGCCATAACACTTCCTCAAATACGACATCCGCTGGGTTTTCCTAGATCGCCACACAGATATCATTGTAACCAAATATCAGATCACATTAATCAAATATCAGATAACAATTGTCAGATGTCAAAAACCAAATTTTGGCATATTTCATGGGAGATTCACAGAATGATCAGACTCTCCAGACTATATAGTGCAGAGAAAAACAGGGAAAATCATGAGCAATGCAACACAGTGCCTGTAAAATGGAATGGTATATTTCACTACCATGAAGATCAGCGAGATTTTCCTTCAATAACAGCAGCATCCTCACATCTTGCCTTGGATGGTTTTCATTATCTCTACTAGCATATTGTACCCGTCGGCGGTAGTATGGAGGAGTGTGTTTTTTTTGGGGGGGGGGGGTAATTATTGGGGTTACACTTGACACGTGTTTCAGGCTAGGCCTACGTTACGAAGTATGGCGAACACCTTGTGAACACCTTTTTGCACCCTCATTGCCGCTATAGGCGCTACGCAGCATGGTCCATGCCGCATGTTGCCATGATGATATTTGATAGGCCTAATTATACATGATTTACATGCATTCCCATGCCAAATAAACGCAAAGTCATATAATACACGATGAAAAAAAGAGAAAGGTAAAAGAAGAAAAAAAAAAAATTACTAATAAATGAAGGCGAAGAAAATTTACACGCTCCGGGTATCGAACCCGAGACCTTCTGCTTTATGGGCAGGCTGCTTTGCCACCCGGCCATGGTGACTGTGCACTGTACGGTGCGCTAATATGCATGAATGTATTGTTTGGATATGTCAGGCGGCGCTGGAAAATTTCCTGTGTTCAAATTTCGGCAAAAGAGGCGAATCATTAACCTCCCCAACGTCAATATAGATAATTATCAAAATAATAGACACTTTTTGTATCAAAGACTGAAGAAAACACTGCGATTGTATATATTAAAGTACCGATACATTACGAACTATATCGCGCATGAATATTAATATGTGAACAGTCTCACTGGTCTCATTGGTATTTATCGTAGTTTCTCGAATTGCCGCTAGGCGCTACGCTGTCGGACGGATGTGGAACTCTCCTGTCTTTCGATTATGGAACAAAAAGGTGTTTTTTACAGAAAACGGGGGAAAACATTGAAAAAGAATTCCACGTCGACTTATGGCACATTATTACACACAGCAGGGCAGCGGTCACGGGACATTTGAAAGCCAAACTTAGGAGGAGAACGATCACAAACATTAGGCCCCTACCTCCCGTACGTCAATTATAGTATAGAAGCCTGGTCTGAATGGGTGAATGTATCATTTTATCAGTGCATCATCTTAGATTTGTTATATGTGAAAACAAAAGTTGTTTACATGTACCATGAAAGTACAGGTGTTTGGCATTGCTGCATGAGCCTGTTGGTGGGAATTACGCAATGTTATGTATATATATGATAGTAGAAGGCCTACTTACACAATCCAGGCAACTGCCTGATCCATCAGTTTTGGTCCATCATTCAGCAGAGACAAGATGGGGTTTTTATTGACACTTACTTAGATATTGCAGGCTGGTTTGTTAATCTTTTTGATGTGCAGCAAGGATTCATGTTAACCTGTGTAAAATTATGTAGGCCTATGGTAGGCAGTCAGCTAAATTACATGACAGTTGAGCATGGCAAAACAGAACGACAGTGTTTTTTCTAAATGCAGCAATTGATAGCTCATCCAAATCATGACCATGCAGTTGATGTGCACAGTTTTGACTGTCAGTGTGTGCACTTCTTTGCCATTCTACTGTGCTAGAATGTTGCTGAATTTCGTGATCATTGGTATTTATTGCAATGACAATGATTTAACCTAGATTCCATCCCTGCTTTGATTGAATAAATAGGGTGTGCATTAATTGTATACCAGAAAAGAAATGCTTTCATTGAGTGAATATGACTATGCTTGATAAATTCACCAATGAAATAATATTTGCTATAATGCCAATACCTGCGGGACTCATCCAAAAATATATATTTTTGGGGGTGATTTTTTTTGTTGATCGTCAACAGTGAAGAAGGTGGGTCAATGCTCTTTAGATGAATGAAGAGGTACAGAGTAGTTGCTTTCATGACCATCCTTGGATCTAATGGATAGACCTACCTACTGTTATGTCATGATGACTTCTCAAAAGGAATACATGACTTGTAGCCATGGGCTCTGATGACAAACCCTTGTTGGCAGAAATGCTTTTATATTTGAGCATGATACATTATGTCATTAGAATGACTTTGCTAGGGCTCCATGACATGGTTTCAGTTGCAGGTTTCAGTTGTCAATTCCAAGGTTGCTCGAAAAGCTCTAAGGCCGGTGGTCGAGTGGTTAGTGCGCTCGACTACCAGACTGTACAATGGGTCGGCGCGGGTTCGACTCCGGGCGAAGGCATGTACAAAAAGTTGTGAAACATTAATGTAGGGTCCTTTGGATGGGACTAAAAGCCGTGGTCCCTTGTACCTGAGTGTCTATGCCAGGGCAAGTAAAAGACCCCACACAGGTGGACAGTAGCCTGTCCTGGACTCCATACCTCCGGCAAAAATCCAACAGGGTTACGACACCGGTAATGATATAGATAGATAAAAATTATTATTCACCGTACCAATTGCACCACGATGAAGGCCTTGAACTTGTTTGCATTCATGCACGCCTTATTTCATTCTAAGCATGTTTTAATGATAAAAATATTCATCACCTGGTGGGAATGATAATTTCGTTGCAGTAATAAAGCCTATCCTGTGTAGAATGAATGGCGGAGTACGATCTCGAAAGGGGAGAGAAAATGAAGTCACTTTTCTCGCCCAAGGCCACCATCTTTTATGCTACCCGTATCCTAGTTTAATTTCTGGCGAGGTCATGATGTACGTGAATGTTAATATTAGGTTTCTTTCCTGGGCCCGTATGCATAAAGGTGGGCTAAGCTTATTCCAGGTATAGCTTCACGTTATAATGTTAGGTTACACCTGGAATAAGCTTATTCCACCTTTATGCAAACGGGCCCTGGTCTTTTGTTGTGCATTTTGTGGAAAACCTAATGTGGCCAGTTTTCCTTAGCCAATAGAAGAGGGTTCATTCGTGATGAGGTCAGAATATATATGAGACTGACATGAGTTTCCACATCCAGTTCAGTGGCTGTTTGCTTTGGATGCTTGAGTTAATTACAACTCGAAGTAATTAATTGCTGTATGCCCGTCATGTTCTAGTATTTTGATGATTTGCTTAAATACAGGAGGCCTAAAATCTGCAGAACCAGCCTGGTAATGACTAATAACTGTAGGCCTACAGGCTGAATGAATGGCAGAGAATAGTCAGTTGGAATGATTTGTCTGGCTGTTTTGTCTGATCATCCTCTTCTTATCAGTCACCAGCCATGCCAAAAGTTAGGTGGGCAATGATTGAATCATTCTATTCGTAGATAGGTTTCTGCTCTCTCTGCATTCTGAATACACCAAAATTGCAGTTTTAAGGTCAGAGGTCTCGGGCATTGCTGGAGTCCAGCGTCTCCTGTTGGTGATGGTCGACATTGCTGACCACGCAGTGGGCTGTTGATCTTGGAATTGAAGTCCTGAGTCACTGAGGCTTTTGATATGATAATGTTGTTTTTTAGCATGCAAGATCGCAGTTGCAAATCCAGATTGCGGTGGCCTTATACAGCTGCGATTTTGGTGTTTTCCACTGGCACCAATGGTAGCGCATGAGTGATATCAAAAATAGTCTATTTTTGGTGATGAGCCAATATTGACTGAGTTACTTGTGGTTTACAAAGCTGTCAGGATTTGACATAATTCATTCAATCATATCAGCAATGTCAGAAGGACTGAAAAATATGTTTGCAGTCCTTTTATTTCATACTATGCAGAAGGCTGGCCATCATAGTCTGTGTGGGTGAAAGACTTCATTTACAGTCTACAGCTGCAACCGATTCACTGACCAAAAACAAGAAGTTGTTTGTGGTTTCACCCCTTCACAATTTGGAATAGCCCTTGACCTCATTGACATTAATTGTTAATTGGCCCCAATCACCCAAAAAACATATTTTTAATGATTACTTATTTATCCTTGAAAGCAAAAGTACCAGAATTGTGTCAGGCATTTTATCCACCAGTTATGTTTTTCATTATCACTTGATTAGCTGTGATAACAGGTTGGGTAGGAACTTGGCTGATGTGACTGGCTTGCTAAATTTTAGAGCTCATAGCTAGGGCTCAAGTGACTAGAGTTACCTTGATGATCTGCATTGATATCTAGGGTTTCTGCCAGAAAAAATGATGGGGCCTGGGGGATCACCCAATCTGGCGCTGTATGAAACTTTGATATCGCAAAGTTCATGGCTGACATCACTGGTACAGTCCGTCGTTGCTTACAAAACCTGACCGGATAAGCTTGATCTTGAAATCAAGAAGATCATGCCAACCACATCTCCACAGTGAATGTGATCTGCAATAAGAGTAGATTTTTTTCTGCAACATTCTTTATAGTCTGAACTATCTTACTTTCCTTGTTGGAAGTGCAAACAACATCAGAAGACGAAATTCATCATCAAACATATAAATTTGAAAATCAATAAAGGGCAGACTTTACCATCACCCATTTGTAAATAGGCGTTTTTATATTTTTTGGCAATGTGCTTTATAGGCCTAATGAAATTTCTGTATTGAATCGAAATCAATGGAAAATAGTGTGACTCCAGATATCAAGCATACAAATGTGTAATGGTATGAATGATTTGTGTACCTTTGTACTTTCTTGACGGTGCAAATGAATACACTAAGTGAAATATAGTGAAAAGTGTCCGGTCATTGACATGACTGACTTTACTGACAAAGTTTAGTGTTGGGGAAAAATATGGCTCAGCAAAGGATGATCACAGTACAGTCAATGTGGACTCCAGATATCGCTTTGCTTGAGAAAAACAATTGCAGGCCAAGTATAAACTGTTTACCAATAACTATCTTTTCAAAATTTTTAATGTTAAACACACCTTATTGGAACAGTACCATAGAAGCCTAGCTTCCAGGCCTGAGTGTTCAGCTTGTTTTGAATACTTCTCACCTCTTGACCGAATAGGGCCTACTAGACGTTTTATTATTTCTAAAACTACTCTGTATAAAATGATGTAAAAACCAAACCAGTTTGCACCACTTCTCACTGAGAGCTAGTCCTTCAGATCTTGGAGGGATAATTCCTCAAGTTCACACGTAGGCCTCCTTCATGTCCTCTCTAAAAAGTGTGAAGAGTTCATGGATTCCATGCCTGGGAATTTTTCATTGTTTTTGGTGTAATGACAAGAGTTGTTATTGGCTCTTAGATAACAAACATGTTGCACCAGGTGCAAGCGAAATGACAAGAAATTATAGGGTCAGATTTACAGGTGTTTTTAAAAATCTGTCTATCATCCCATCAGTCACTAAGATAAAGATGAATGTGATACAAAATGAACTTGGCTCAATTCCTGTGAGCTGGTGACTGTGAATAAAGTCTGGTAGCTAATGATGTTCTGTACATGATCCTCCAATGCATTTTACTGCCGAAAGTAAGTAAAAGGATGTTAAATGTTACATGTGTGTAATAATCCTTTCTGCTATAAGATAATTTAAGCAAATTATGAAAGCAAACACACTAAATAAGTAATGAAATAAAGACAACTTTTTTGTATTACATCTGTATTTATTCACTAGCAGGTACCCGTGGCGACCGGTGATTGTGATTCAACCGAGGATGGAATGCCCGGCCCTGGTGGAATAGGTGCACCCAACGGGGTGCAGTAGGGAGAATTTAGAAAGCAATCGAACAACACTGCTAAAAAAATTAAAATTGCGACCACAACAAAGTTCTTTTTGCAAAATCAACCACCCGTTGCATCAGGATATGGTATCCTCTATCACCATGCCGAATTTCGAGACAAAACTAAGCTTCTAAATGTGACTTTATTGAGCCGACTTCCAGCATTATTATATAGATATTACCAGTTAATCGTGCGCATTACATAAAATAGCTCCCAATAGCTATTGACAACATTGTCCATGTACGTATTTACATTTTTTAGTACAGTTTACAAACGTGTTAAACACCATTTTATCTACCGCCCAGACTCCCGTCTGGCCTCCCTATTAAAATGTCTAAAAATAGATTTAGAAATCGCCGAAATTTGTACCTTTCCTGACGTTTGTTCGTACTGCCCAACCAATCAGGTCGACAGCTGATGGTAGACTATCACCAGACGCAATATGACGTTCAAACACCGCAAAAGAAGGCCGTAAACGTGAAGTAAAGCTTGATTACGTCATACAAATGCCTTGGAAAAGTGGTGTGAAAATAGGGGTCCATATGGCCGCAGCTAGCGCTCGAAGCGGCTCCATAGCGAACCAATAAAGACAACTTTTTTGTATTATTTATTCATATTACCAGCTGCAATGTACTATCCATATGCACAACATAATTTGGGTGGCTCATCATCTTCCAGGTTTTTATTGCCCCAGGTGACTTCAATGCCCTTGGTGTGAGCGAACTGAAAATGGGTCAAAACTCTGTTCATCATTGAATTTTAGATGAATACTTTATTGCTGTATATCCACCTGTGATTACCAGCTCTGTATGGACATTCTGTACATGTAGGCCCATATTTCATATACCAAATCAGATAAGGGCTTTATGAAAATGCCTTACATTAACCTGAGACAAGTCACCTTCGCCAAACTGCTCTGCAATTTTAGCAAAAGAAAGTAGGCCAATCTGTATGACCAAGTACTTATAGTGAGATCAAGAACTTTCTTTTAGTAAAATTTGGAATTGGAGCAGTTCTTTGGCAAATGGTGACACTTGCTACTTGTCAGCATTTCTGTTTGAAGGCAAGTGGTTCTCTCCTCCAGCAGAGGTAACTGCAGGCAGTATTTTTGCAGTTCACACCAAAACTGAGCTGGTAAAATGGACAAAGCCTGTATTCCAATGAAACTTGCCTCAAGTGTGCATGATCAAAATAAGGAAAAATCCCCCTGAAAATCCATATATGTATGCTCTTGATTACCTTTGAAGAATAAAACCTTAATGGTCCTGTTGATTATGATGCTGGAAAAGGGACTGATAGAAATTCTACAGACCAGCCTGCTGTCTGGGAATAATCAATAATTCGTGTTGAGAGGACATTTGTTCTATTCTCACTCTACACTGATTTGAGAGTTATTGGTCTGAACAGCTGCAGGCATTGGTCTGTGATGTTGTTCCAGGGGTTGCACATTCATGTTATATGTACAGACTTACATACCGCTGGAAAATACCTATGGCATTGTTCACAATCTTCCCCTAACTGAAATGATGAAAATTTGCATGTAGAACACTTCAACTTCTCTTCAATATTGATTTTTCGATGAAAATATACGCAGTGTTATTTTATAATGCCAGAAATTTGCACAATGTGATGCAAAAAACCAAAATTTAGGTCGGATATTTGTGTGCAAAGTTTCCATGCAGTCCAGAGCATAAGAGTGCAGTTTGTTGTTCCTGTACCCCATAGTTCTCCAACAAGTCCCACCTTCCCATGAGAACACATGGTTTTTGGCTCAGATTCCTGTGTCTCTTAGAAATGGTTGTTGCCCTGACTTCTGCTTTGGAGGTTTCTTCTGTACACAGAGTTTGTGTTTAAAGAGGGGGAATGTTGGAGTAACTAAAAGAGGCTGAGGCTGAGCAAGCTGGTTGGTCTATTTTTGTGCAGCACAGCGGAAAAATACATCCTCTCATTCTCATTGTCAAGGGATTCACTGGCATTGAGCGTATTGATTGTTGTTTCCATGTAGCACCCGAACCATCAATGGCACTTAGTCAAATGAAGAGACCTTGGCCATGAAATGAGAAGTCCTCCCTGACCCATTTATATTGTGTGGTTAATTTTATGGCAATAGCCATCTGGTGACTTGCATGAAAATTTATATTTTTGTTGTGTTTTGGATTTTGAAGGTGACATTTGGATTCATAGGGAGGCCATCCAAAGTGTATGATGCACGTCGTACTGGGTCACGTTTTTCATACACTTTGGAACAATTCAGGGCCTATTGGGCTTAAAATAATGTAAAGACCTATCTTACATGATATTGAGCATTTATATTTAAAAAATGACAAGCCTGGTGGCGACCGGGTTCACGAANTCAAGTTCGATTTTGGGTGTGATGCGATTCCTATTTTGGTAGATAGGGGGCGTTTTGTGAAAAACTTAAAAGGGCTATATTTTGATAATCGTTTGAGCTATTGTATTGAACCTTTGTATGTATTTACCTCTAGGTTGTAGTGACTTCCTGACGAAGTATTGGTGAAATCTAATTCTTGGCTTTGCCGCCAGGGGCCCAAAACCAAACTCGCAAAATCTGCTATGTACGCTTTGGTCACAGATATTGTCAAAGATGGCTTGTATGGGATTCTGATATGGCTTATGCTTTCCACCACTGTGCTAAAAAAGCCAAGCGGGCACAGTGCCTTTGGCACTATTTTTGATGTTGGTGACAACTACTACAGCCCCATCAGGCTGTGCTGCTTTCATTAGTGTGGGACTGTTATCAAGTTACCATACATCTTCTAACCTTAACGAGGTTGATTAATTGGTCTTTTTTCATGTCACAGTTGTCACATGTTATATAGCTGATTACATATCTGATAGCATTGTAATTTTGTTTCAGTAATTATTTGCGATGCTCCATGTGCTTGTTTGTTAGATCCAATCTGATTGGTCTTCAGTCAGCCCTGCCAGGTGCTACCATGGGTGGGTGTGCAGTGTTCTCCACGGGTTTTGGTCTAAGAGGGGCGGCGGTGTGCGTTGCGCCGAATGCACCACGCGAGGCTAAAAACTGAGATGTGGGGAACACTAGAAAACGTTACACAAAGTTATGCACTGAATGACGGCGATGATATTGGAGCTCAGGTTTTAAGAAGAGCGGGCGAATTTTGTAAGAGGGGCGGATTTTGCCGTCGGTATCTTTAAGAGGGTGGGCTGCCCTTTTTAACTGGTGTGGAGAACACTGGGTGTGGGTATGAATATGATCAAACCATCAGGTCTTAAAATAAAACACCAACAGAAAACACCACTGTGCAGACTCTCATGGATGTACCCAACATGAAAATGAATGGTTTAGTTGAACAGATGGGAAAAAAGTGTTTTAATCGTGTCAATTGACGATGCGAGAACTATTCATGTTATCAATTGCCATATTTCCTGCTGTACTTTTTTCTGCTTGCTCGGTAGAGTATGTGTGTTATCAGGCCAAAGATAGGTTTGTTGTGATATTGTTCTGTCTGGTGCATGGTGACAAAAATAGATCTATTTTGATGGTGACAAACAGTTGGAGTTGCATGGTCACGTATTCATTCCCATTTTGTCCATTCCCAATTCACCTTCTCCCCTCCCCCCCCCCCCAATGCAAAGTCTGTCGCTAAACCCTAACCCTTGATGAATGCATGGAGAGCAAAATGGGAATGGGTGAAATGGGAAAACACTGATCTTAAGTCCCGGATTCTGATTTCCTGATTTGTATGATCACATCCCTGTACTCAGATGTAGTAAATCCCATAATATCCTGATTGTGACACTGTCTCCATGATCCATTTGACAGTGTTTGGCTGTCCTATTGCATTGATTTACTGAAAAAAAAAACTGGGCGTAGTCTGGGAGTGGGGTACTTTCTATTGGCTTTTGTTATGGCCAGACCGCAATCAGCATACAGCGATCAGCATAACTGATCGTGGGTAATCCATCAATGGCTGCCAATTGGACTTAGCTTATCCATACTAGCCTATACATTCCTGGGTGATGGGCAGCTTGCCTCATTCATATCATACATGTATGTCTTCAGTGCACAAACATCTTTGGAGCATCTGAGAATCTTCACTTGTAGGGCCTAAGACCCGAATGCAGGTCTGCCCCCTTGATTCTAAATGCTCTGGATCCTCCCTGAACACAAGGTCAGTGTCCAAACAGAATATGTTGATATGGTGCATGTATGTGACTTAAAACATTGATTTTCGAATCGCTTCTCCACATGACATGGAGACTCTTATCTATCCACTCACATGACTCAGGAGGGATGGGATGCAGGCACAAGCAAGATTTGTATGCAGACCAGACCTAGTAGTGGTCTCATCCGCACCTCGGCTGATTGTTTACCTCCTATTCCACCTACACCTTAGAATGGAAAGGCTCATGAGTAATACATTCTAGCCTCCTGCAGACTTTCATACTGAGCATCAGATTATACTCAAAGCTATTCCTGTACCTTTCTGATAGAAAAACTAACGGACACCTAGGCAATATCTCTCACAAAACCCAAAGAAGTGTGCAGTCTAGCTGCGTTGCATGGCCAACTTCATACAGCGGAAAATGTCATCACTTTTATCAACACTTGCTGGCTGCTGGATGCTTGTCGCTTTTTTGTTGGCCTTGGCAAAAATTAAAGATTCCTGTGGTTCTGTGTAGACCACAGTGAGCTTATATCATGTGTGGTTTGGGAACGATTTCCTCTAGGGTTACTTTCTCTGGCTGTAGTTTACCTATATCTGGAAGAACACCGAACCACCACAAAGTTACGACGCAATTGTTGCTATGTGGTATGCAAAGGAGGAGGGGAGAGCAAGCCTTTCCGTTTGACGGGCGCTAAAATGTGCATGCACTTTGCAAACAATAGAATTTCTATTGTTTGTGAGGCACATGCACATTTAAGCGCCCGTCAAACGGCAAGGCCTGGGAGAGGGCTGCCTATAGGCCTAGATCATGTAGCATTGGGTGTTGTAGTGGTACAAGAACGTTGTTCTAGAGACTGTGCAGTTGTGGTCGGAATGAATCCACTGAGCATAGCAGGATTGCTGTGTTCCATTGCACCACTTTGACAATTTCATCCCAGCATTGGTTCAAAGCATTCCTCCCATCCTCAGAATGACAAGTTTCTTGCACACTTTGTTTTGCCATGAAAAACATTTGCATCATTAGGAACAGCATAAATATGTTCTATTACATATAATAATATTGTTATAAACTAAACACTGTGCCTGTTTTTCCATCTAAATGCATCTCATTTACCCCATTGATAATACCTTATGAGGTTTTTTGGTAATTAATTGATACTGGTGCACCGATAGTGAGATGTCCACTGATGTTGAGTTGAACAACATAGGAAAAAATGTGATATTTTTTTCAATCTTTGTTTAGAATTATAAGAAGTCAACATGTAATGTGCTGTTTGTACGAGACTCTTTGCTGAGATCAGATATCAAAGAGAAAATATCTTCCCTGAAATGTCGTCAACTTCAAAGAGATGACCAAATTTCAGAGTTCAATTCCACCTCAGATTTTGGTGGCTATCAAACGATCAAAGTTGCACCGCCATATGACTTGCGTTCTTGTGTAAGCACTTTTAGTGACACGAGGTCACCAATCATCATTTTTACAATGGGTGAAATAAGCTGTGTGGACTCTCCTTGAATGTGTCGGCACTTTGTAGTTGGCTATTTTCTATCTAATGGATTTTTCGTTGCGGTCACAAAGAGAATAAATAGCTCATAATTCATTTATTGATAGATCATTTATCTTGGATTATTTTGCAAAAAAGGTGTATTTGGGTTTGAAAATAATGGTCATACCCTTTGAAAGTCTGCCCTGGCTTTTGCCAATAACTGAAAACTGCACAATTGCTCAGCTTGCTTACCTTGGCTTGCTTTTGAGGACTTAATACTGAATATACCTATTGCTTGAGCATAACACCACCTGTAACTTCACATCAAACAAATGAAAACAATGACTGCTTCCGATTTACGAGAGTTTTTTGTCAGATTTAAGAGGAACATCTGCCAGAAGTAGTAGTGCTGCCATCTGATGATCAGTATTGTAACAATTCATATAATCTCTGATTTTCTTCCACAGGAGATCGTCACAGGTGGAATGAAAGCACAGTTGTTTGTTGGTGGTGCAAGTCGTTTTGATGTCCAACAAGGTATTCTAGGTATGTAACACTGTAGACTTCAGGTCCCGGTTGCACAAAAGCATACTAGGCGTAGTATCATTCTATCTCCTAGTTGGCTTCTAACTTCGTATACAAAGGCATACAAAGTTAGAACCCAACTAGGAGATAGAATGATACTACGCCTAGTATGCCTTTGTGCAACCGGGCCCTGGTGTATTGTTGGTATGAAATTCTTAGAATCTTGACAGCCTCAGTGTATCGTCTTTGACAATCTTGGGTATCTTCAATGACTTCAGTGTTCACCTTAGAATCTGTACCGGTATGCGTATCACTATCAGGCATGTCAGGTGAATATGTTGTACTCCTGAGAATCATTCATCTCTCAGGTGCTCAAGAGGTGCTCAAGTGTGCCACGTAGAAACATGGGGCCGATTTCACAAACGCATGTAACTTCGTCAAATGCATGGTGGAAGTGCGTGCATTTAGTGAAGTTACGCACGTCGTAGTCTTAAACACCCTTTGTGAAATCAGCCCATGGAGTATATCTTTGGGACATCAAGATCGAGCTCATCGAAACCAACCCTTGAGCAAAATATTGCATCTTGTTGTTACATTGCAGGTGACTGTTGGCTGCTGGCTGCTGTTGCATCCCTCTCCTTGCACAAAGAACTCCTTCACAAGGTGGTGCCACCAAATCAAGACTTCAGCACCGGGTGTATCCGTTTCCGATTCTGGCAGTATGGAGAGTGGGTCGACGTGCTGGTTGACGATAGGCTGCCCACATACGGGGGCCGTCTCATCTACATGCACTCTGCTGACGTCAATGAATTCTGGAGTGCCCTTATTGAGAAAGCTTATGCCAAGTAAGACATTCTCGACCTGCTCATCTATCTCTCTGTGCACCTTAATATAGATCATTGCAGTTTATTGGGAACAATGTCTGCAGGCCAAACGCAGTCAAGGTGCAGCGTCACGTCAGTGTTGGCGAGGCTAGTGCCCACGCTTTCGCCTGTACATTGACGACGTCATTGACGTCCCACGTGGGTTTTGTAAACTTTTCAAGTCAAACTTTTATATTTCCAAAGCGAGTAGTCCGTTGAACAGTTATAGATTCCCAAGTTTTTTTTACCGCCATGGTCCCAAGGTTCTAAGCTATCCACTGGTATGTTTAATTAGTGGGAGTGACCAGTAATGAGCCAAAAAGGGCATGCGTGGTCAAATTCTCGTAAACGTTGTTCCCAATTAAAAGCATGGATCTGTAGGTCATCATCCTCAGAGTGTCTTATCCTCTATAGATATAGGACGAGATGAATGGTGATCGCTGATGTCAATTTTGGAGCAAATGGCCTAGCTCCAATCAAAGTAGGCTAGAATGAGCAAGCGCATAGTATTGCTGAAGTATACATGTCTGTTGGTAGTGTTATCATCATTATGACTTCTCTTCCTTCCCCAGGCTGACTGGTTGCTATGAGAACCTGAAGGGAGGACAGACCAGCGAGGCTATGGAGGACTTCACCGGTGGTGTAACTGAGTTGTTCGCCCTGAGGGAGAAGACTCCTGCTGATCTGTTCAGCATCATGAGGAAAGCTGATGAGAGATGCTCCCTCATGGGCTGCTCCATCGACACTCCTGTAAGCAACATCTGTTCAGTTTCTTTAAATGAGAAGTGGCACAAATTGTAAACTTTTTTGTGATGAATTTGATGATTACAGAAGAAATATCCCTGCACTCTTTGAGGACGAACCAAGCCATGAGTACCATGGTGACGATCTCCTTCATTCATGGTTTGTCTTTTCCAACCTCATGCCACTAGTGGTACCTACAACAGAGCATACATGTAGTTTATCACAAGCAAATAAAAAAATCTCTCTGATTGTTTTTGTTTTGCTAGAGTCCGCTCAAAATTGATGAAATGACATCGATTTTTCAAAGATGTGATGGATTGTTGTAAAAAATATTCAGTCCTTGAATTGAGGAGTGGCACAAAGTGCCAAAATATGTGATTATTCTTTTGACGAATTTATTCGGAATAAGAATATGACAGAAGCACTCTTCTTGATATCTTTTTGACCCTGTACATTCATTTAACTCCTGATATTCTTTCAGCCTGGCGGTGGCATTGAAGGAAAGCTTGACAATGGCCTGATTACTGGCCATGCCTACAGCTTGACTGGGGTTAGAGATGTGAAGACAAGGAAGTACGGTCAAGTGCAGCTCGTGCGTGTTCGTAACCCATGGGGTAACTCGGCGGAGTGGATTGGAGCCTGGAGTGACAAGTATGTGCCAGTATTTTCAACCGAATAATTGTTCTAATCAGTATAAAGACCCTTGACAGCAGGGGAGTGGGTTGGCGATCAATCCTTCAAAAATGGCTCAAGAATTTTCATGAAGATCTCTTCCATGGTTCATCTTCGACAACCTGGAGTTTATCAAAAGCAGTGCAAAAAAGTAAAGAACTCTCAGATCATTTCTGTTTTTCTATGAATTGCCTAAATATTGATAAAATAACGTGAAATTTTCAAGGTTCATAGGTTATATTTTTCTCAAAATTATTCCAGACTGAAAGGGTTAATCAAGTGATTGCCCATTGCATCTTATAAAATTTGTTTGTTTCTTGCTTTTCAGCTCTGTTGAGTTGAAGAACCTGACTCAATCTGAGATGAGGACCCTGGACATCACCAAAGAAGACGATGGTGAATTCTGGTAGGTAGCACTACTGGTACTTACATGTACATACCTGATTATTCACATTGAACAGCAAACCCTTGTAGTAGTGAATTGTTGGCAGAATTTACCAGGCCATAAATTTATAGTTCAGCTGCCCTTCGTAAAGTTTCCTAGCCTTTTATACTGTGTCATTGACACTTTCGGTTTACTGTATGTGCTGAAGATTGATCATCGAGAATATTTGAGCACGCTGTACCGGGTACCTATAATTCTCACTCAAGACCCATATTTCACAGGATGGCTTACAAGGATTTTATCAAGCAGTTCAGCAAGCTTGAAATCTGCAATCTTGGTCCTGACTCCATGTCCGAATCACACGGATCGCTTAGTGGCAAGAACAAAAGACGATGGGAGGCTTGCGTGGAAACGAAGAGGTGGATCAAGAAAGTTTCGGCAGGTGGTTGCCGAAACAATGTGGGTATGTAACAGAGAATCTTTTTGTGCATTATTCGTGATTTTTCATGGTTCTGCAGTAATAAATCCCCATGACTGACTGACTGACCCAAGCGAATTTGAATTTCTTCTTGGCACGTAGATTCATCTTCCCGCTTGTTTTTTTTGCAGATATCTTCCACATCAATCCCCAGATTCATGTTAAGGTTGTCGACCCTGATGAGGATGATGACGAGAACATGGGAACAATCATTGTCGGTCTGATGCAAAAGAATATGAGGAAGCTGCGTAGTCAGGGTGGTGATGTCCACACCATTGGTTACGCCATCTACAAGGTGCAATACCTGTTAAAACCTGTCTCACCTAAAGTGCTGGCATTATTGCCCAAGTCTCTCTAGCAACGTGCTTACTTGATCCTTCATTAGTCTTCAAGACCATAGTTCGGGATGCAAATCAGTGGCCAGTATTCTAGCTAGGCCAGTTTCACAGGGCGGTACCACCCTGTTCAAAATTCAGAGGTCATTTTACCACCCTGTCCAAATTTTTACCACCCTGTTTAAAAATGTAACTTGCAATGCATTTTCTATTTCACCACCCTGTTTGAATTTCACTCCCACCCTGTTGAAAATCCAGTGCCTTAAAATCATAGGAAAATGCAGTCATCCCACCCTGTTCGGAAAAGTTTCTGGCGAGAATACTGGTGGCAGTTCGACTGATAATTGATGCAGCATCTCCAATGTTACTTGCTCAGTGATTGTGATTTCATGATGGGGAAGTTGCCTTGGGCTTTGAAAATAACGACTGCTTGATTAATCTCCTCCTCTGTTCTATCGATGATGTCATTCTATTTCAACCTAGTCGAGGAGGAGAACCACATTGTGCTGCCACATTGTTAGCATCATCTTTTTCCATGCTGTAGGTGACCGAGGCAGAAGCCGGGGAACCCCTTGACAACCACTTCATCAGGACTCATGCGTCCTTCGCCAAGTCACACACATTCATCAACACTCGTGAGATCTGCGGTCGACACAAGCTTCCCCCAGGCGACTATGTCATCATCCCATCTACGTTCGAAAAGGACAAGGAAGCTGAATTCGTCCTTCGTGTCTTCTCTGAGAAGCCGAATGTATCTGGGTAAGTACTATTGCTGCCAAGTGCAGTTTAGTTAATGCAGAAGCACCTCTCAGAATAAATACCTACTCACATAGTGTTCTCGACTCCTTTTGTACTCTCCCTGACAAGTAAACTGGCCAATCAAATGGCTATCTTAGGGATGGTTCAACATTTTCATCATTTTCACAAGCGTACAAACAGTACGCTAGGGGGAGGGGTTGAAATTCAATGTAGACTTTTTGAAATCTAAGAAAATGATGGTCTAAAAATAGACAAAAGCCATCATTTTCCGTGTATGGTTTTGGGGGAGGGAGGGGGGTCATGAAAAAGAGTACTCTTTGTACACTTGTGAAAATGATGAAAATGTTGAACCACCCCTTAGGTTTTCTGATCGCAGTGTGGTTGAGAGCAGATAAATTGGCAGTCACCTGCTTTTCTTGTGTACTTCCATTGTTGTTCATGCTTCTGAGAAAAAAACTAAAGTCAATGACGCCTGTTTTCAGAGAGATGGACGAGGAGTGTGGAATGACTGACATCCAGGTAAAGTATTTTACGTTACTAATTTTCATGAAAGAAGTTCTCTGCTTTGTGATAGAATTGTACTTACCCGGTAGTAGATTTTGTTGTGCGTTCTTGTGGAAATCATGCAATGATGACCAAGTTAGAATTACCTACCATGGAAAATCCATGTGGTTCTTTGACCTGAGTCAGGGATACTTATAACTGCATACGTTCAATTATTCAGCTGTGCTACAACTGAGGATTTGGTTACAGAATCCCATGGGCTGGGTGTTTCGGGCAGGTCGCTATTGTATCTTTGGTACAAGGTAGTCTTGTCCCCCTGGGCTTGGATCCTGTCCTGTTAGTGTTGAGGTTTACGTGCAAATGCCAAGTGGAATTTAAACTAAATTTCAGTGTCTTGAACCAATGATCTTAGTTTACATAGAGATATACGGTATACAGACATGCTGGCAAACAATGGCCGAATAGAGGGTTCATGACCACGAAACCTTGGTTCACCAGCATGTTCGTATACCATATACCTCGATGTAAACTTGTCATTAGACCACCTTGAACGTGGTTCTGCCTTGGGAAGGTGGAGGTGTGCAGAGTTGGTCAAGAGCTTCTCGGTAGCTAGGCCTTCATTTCGTATTGCATAAGATGGTTCAAGTGCTTCAGTCATAGGGTTCATTGTCCTTTTTAATTTCCTCTCTAAAAACTTGTTAACTTTAATCGGCTTCTCATTTCAGACATCGGTAGTTAGCTTTTGTTGTAGATTATGGGACTGTAATCCCAAGAATGAAATTAACCTGCATCTGATATATGAAAATGCTCCATTAACACCTTGTGTGAAAAAAATTATGTGATGCGAGTGAATTTTCAAGGGTTACATTATGTCATCAGGGGATCCAAAATGTACCTCAGGACCTTTCCATCCAATTATGAACAGTTCTTGACCAGTTTTAAACAGACTGAGGTTGGAGGATGCTCTACTCTGAATTTAAGAAATCCCTTTCAATGAGGAAACTGCAAGATGATTCTGTGTGATGGCGCAGTGCATGAGCATGAGGCCAGTTTTTTGGACAGCGTGACGTCCTGAAATGGAGTCATTGGTGGGATGCCACATTTTTAACGCCTTGCGTGTCTAAGGCTCAGATAAAGAATCCATTGATTCACGCGATTTTCGAGCGGTGCGATGCCACATCTTTTGTCCGTGACCAACGCTGCGGAAACAAACAATGGTTTTGAGCATTTGCCGCTCGAATATCGCGTGAATGGAAAGCGGGCCTTATGCTCACAGCACCACTTGTTGGATTGCGGGTCCCCAATACGAAACCACCGAGCTTGGTTCTCCTTTGACAGAAGATCATCCATAGCTCCACCGTAATATTTTGTATACCTGTAAATTTCTAGGGCAAGAAAAAAACTGAGGTAGGGTAATGAGTAGGGTAAAATGATCCATAGCCCCACCGTAATATAAACTTTTGTATACCTGTAAATTTCTAGGGCAAGAAAAAACTGAGGTAGGGTAATGAGTATAGGGTAAAATCATCCATAGCCCCACCGTAATATTAACTTTGTATACCTGTAAATTTCTAGGGCAAGAAAAAAACTGAGGTAGGGTAATGAGTCCTTGAGGGCAAACTGAATGACAAAGTTTGGACGGGTCGGGTGACCCATGTATCATATGGAAGTATGCTAATGTATGTACATACACACTTTGGATTCATGTTTTTATGATGGGTGCTTGGAACAATAACTGTTCTATTGTTCTCTACCTGTCTGAGGGACATCTTAATTTGACAACCCCGGTAGTTGTATATGTTGTTCTTAACCTAGGAATCCACTGCTGATTTTCTGCGTTGCGACTTGCTGTGCAACCTGCTACTTGCGATTGAAGATGATCGCAAGGAACTGAGACCGGTCGCTGACCGATTGCTGAATGAAAATTGACCACATCTTCACCATTGGTGGAAATCATGTCTACCGAGTCCACTAGGCGATCGAGTGCCCAGTTGCAAAGCAAGTCGCAACTCAAAATCAGCTTGAAAATCAATGGTGGATTCCTAGCTTTAGTTAGAAAAGAAGGCTGTAACCATGATACTCACAGTGTGTGTGGGGGGGGGGGGCAAATTGGTTTGTTCCCTTTCACTCACTTTTTAAAGGTGACATGCGGTATGAGAGTATGATAAAATGTGTCTTTTTAATTTAATGAAAGAAATACATGTATGTTCCCCTTCCTCAAAACTAAACAGCATCTGTACCCTAATTTAAGAATATGAATAGAATGGGTTGGGGCATGTATGATGCATGATTATTTACCATACCCAACATGATCAGATTCAAATCAATACGTGTTTCCCTTGGAAAAAAGTACCAACAGCCATAACCAAGAGGTTTGTGTCTCTCTCGAACGTTTTTGCCACAGCCTGATGGGACTTTGCAATCTGTCGCAAAGGCCATGAGACAGAGCTCCTTTTAAAAATTGAAAGAACAAGTAATAAAGAAGAGAGTAGAATGTCAGGGGTTGGGTGGGGTGTGGTAAAAAAGGAAAAGGGCACATCATTATGCCCAAAACTATGGTTTGTGTGAAAGTCTGGTCCACAGCTGGTGGTCAATTGAGCTGCACGGCACTGTCAAAAATACAGTCTGAAATGTTGCTTCTTATTATGTTCTCTAGTCATCCTTGGGTTGATACAAATTGAAATCGTCTTGCATCATACAGATTTGACAAAAAAATATAAACTTGATGCTCATAAGTTCCAGATTGTACCAAAACTTCAGGGTCATTATCATTCTCAACTTTCAGCCCAGAAAGAAGTTAACTGAGCCATCATATGCTAGAAAGACACCAGATGTAATTCAGAATGAGCAAAATTCTTTCCTTTATTTCAAATTTGATATCTTGTTTGAGCTGACTCAGTCTTGCTTAAGGAAAAGGGTCTTGGATTGTTGAAAATGAATAATATATCCTTGTTGAATGTTTGCTGGGATTAATGTTCTTTATTATGTTTTAAAAATAGAAACTGGATTTTAAAGATGTGATTTAATGTTAAGATGTATATGATGTATGCATGATTTTCCACTGGTGAAGGTTCAGATATTTCTTTCAGTTGCTGTAGGCGTGGAGACACTTGCTCTTTCTGATCAATGTGATCATCAATCACAGAGAAATGATAAGAATTTAACTGCCGTTAAAACAGCAGTTAAATGCAAAGTAAACATGGTCAGCACATGACCACCTTGCACTCCCTTACCAAAAAGCAGCATGTTTTATGCATAGCTACCACAGTCTTGGTCAAGTTCTCAAATCAGTCCAACACTACCAGAAGGGGTGGATCGTCTCATATGACTACATTTGAGGTGCGGCCACCTTTTGCCGCAGCTGGCGAGACATGGGCCATGTAACTATTTAAGACCTCCCTATCTCACTGATGGTTTGGTGTTCTTTGTTTTTACTGAGGGCTTTACTGATGTATCTCTCTATAGTTCTCTCTCTTTTGGTTTCATGATGATACATACTCAGCACAGAAGTCATTAGATTTTGAGTGAGTTTATGGCTGAAAATGAAATACATGTAGTATTTTATGCTATTTTGGTTGTATGACTGGTGTTGCCATAATTGAGCACACCCCTTGTATCTATCTGCTTGATTCTTACGCCTTCTTTCTGCCAGGAGGGAGGATTTTCAATTTTTTTCAAAATTCTACTTCATGTTTTAATTCCGTAAACGTTAACTCTGTGAAATAATCTCTGGACGCCATGTTCCCGGAACGCCGCGAAGCGGCCAATCTGCGAAGCAATCTGACGTCAAAAGCGGAACGCTGCTGTGATATGGTTTCGTATTATTGGCCTAGGCATACTCATTTGGTACATGACATGTATCTCAAGCCGCCCGGCTGAACCAACAATGACTGGTTCCGATTCCTCTGGGTTCATTGATGGGGTAGAGAAAGCTGTCTCCATGTCCACTCAACAGTGCTGCAATAACAGGAGAAATTTCATACAGAGTACTGGATGTCTTAACTACTTTGCAATCAAAGTTGTGTGACGACTTGTCATTTCTTGACCATTCATTTCACTTTAAAACTATTGGCATATTTTAACTGTGGAGACCAAGAGAATTTGGACATTTAATACTCTGCGATGATGTTCTCCTTGTCAGGATTGACCACTTTTGGCCGCAACATGAATGGCTTCTTTTAGAATCCGAATCGGCATGGATTTTCAATATTCTGTGTTAATGAGCCATTTTCTATTTCAGCCATTTGACTTGCCTTGATCTAGATAGAGTATGCATGAATGTGATGAATATGAATGATTATACAGTAGCTTCTTTATTAATTGGTTTTCAAAACTCCATGAAACTGAGGTCAAACTTTGGATGGTAGCTACCTGACATTGCTGAATTGTTCAACAATTCATTGGTTGGATTTTGTACGGTATTTCTTGGTGTCATATGCAATGCTATGGTGAATTTAAACATGATACTTTTGATTTGCTTTCAAATAGACCCTTTAATTTCATGAAACCAAAAATATTTTCTTGAATTTCATGAAAATTACCAGACATGTTCATGAAATTCATAAAAGCTGATTGATAAAGAATTGACTTATAAATGTTTGTAAATGAATGTGAATGTTGAGTGCATGCATGCCGTATGATTCCATAATTCCATGTGACCTACTGGTTGATCCTGATCAATCATTTTGTCCTAGTAAATTAAATATTTGATTGTCTAAATGTCAATGTTTTAAGGATGTTCAACTTTACATGTTTGGCTACATTTTCTTTTTAATTTCAAGTTCCTTCTCCAGGATTTCTTGAATTGGATAGCATGAAAAGAGTGAAGGCAAATGATTCAGCCTCCTTTTCAGTTTGGTTCCTTTGATTGCGTCACGTTCCCTTTAACACTACCATTATTATTTCATAGTGTTCTCCCCTTAACACTGATGTCTTTTTAAGCTGTTATTTATGTTTAAAACTCAATGTACTCAGTTCTTCTTTATCATAACCATTGTACTCGTACATAAGTGTGAACAAGATTTGGTGAGAACTGGAAAAAATCCTTTGTTACCAAACTTTTTTGTTCATAGATCTGCCAACCGAACTTCATGACGTGGTCGACATACATGTACCACTAGATCACGTCTGCTCAGCAGCATATCATAATATGATTATCAACATGATGTTTTTACCATTCGATAAGGACTTTTCCCTGAGGAATTTTGTCCACATTGCTGAAACCATTCGAGGAATATGTTTGGTTATGATAGGAGAAATACTTTGACCTTCTGCTCAAATCATATTATGTTGCATGTTTGGAAAACAGTTCTGTCTTAAATGTATTCTTAATCTTATGTTTTATTGTCTGTTTTTCACATTATTTGACACATGCCACTCATTTGCCGCTGATGAGTTGCACCAACATGTATCTTGGGATTTCCCTGTCAAGTGTATCTGTTGACATATTACCTGATTCTGCAGTCGAGATTTTTGCATGAATCAGTGTATTTTGGTACTGGTACTGTATAAATTCACTCTAAAGGCTTGCCATTAGGCTTCCATTTCATAGAAGTACTAGTATACGGTATATGAAAACGCTTGTTAACAAAGGCTTCCCGAGGAATCACGATCGTGAAGCCACTGTTAATTATCTCCAAAGGTTCAAGAGTTATTGCCGTTTTGGCCCTCTTCCCTTTTTACCAGGGTGTTACAAATTATCACCATACTAGATTCTCTCAGAGAAAGTTCGACAAGGTTCAGGTGTAGGCCGAGTGCATTCGCAATTTCTGTCGTAATTTGCCGTGATGTTCCATTGAATGCAGGATGGAGCGAACGAGGCTAAGTGAAACTAGGCTGAGGACAGGAGGTAACCAAAGTTTCCAGGCGATCTGCCGAGCTGTTCTGATCAAGACAACAGGAGACAATTGGTGTCATTTTGTAGGTATATCATTCTTCTATTGAATCTCTCCATGCAGTGGTGAGAAATTTGGAAATGTCAAGAGTTATTGCCGTTGAATGTGCTTCAAGAGGACAGGTACTGCCCTCTTAGCTAAGCAGAAGGAATTAAACATGGAGAGATTTTGTAACCTTTGTCGCAAACGTTACAAAATCTCTCCATGCAGTGGTGAGATTCTGTAACCTTCTGTATTCTTCGGACCACTTGGAGGAAGTTGACCAAGTTTGCAGTGAACCATCGTCAATGTCTCCTCCATATTTCCACTGAACCGTTTGCCGATATCTCCAAAGGTTCATATGAAAATGTTGAACCACCCCTTAGGTTTTCTGATCGCAGTGTGGTTGAGAGCAGATAAATTGGCAGTCACCTGCTTTTCTTGTGTACTTCCGTTGTTGTTCATATGCTTCTGAGAAAAAAACTAAAGTCAATGACGCCTGTTTTCAGAGAGATGGATGAGGAGTGTGGAATGACTGACATCCAGGTAAAGTATTTTACGTTACTAATTTTCATGAAAGAAGTTCTCTGCTTTGTGATAGAATTGTACTTATCCGGTAGTAGATTTTGTTGTGCGTTCTTGTGGAAATCATGCAGTGATGACCAAGTTAGAATACCTACCGTGGAAAATCCATGTGGTTCTTTGACCTGAGTCAGGGATACTTATAACTGCATACGTTCAATTATTCAGCTGTGTTACAGCTGAGGATTTGGTTACAGAATCCCATGGGCTGGGTGTTTCGGGCAGGTTGCTATTGTATCACTTTGGTACAAGGTAGTCTTGTCCCCCCGGGCTTGGTTCCTGTCCTGTTGAGGTTTATGTGCAAAGTGGAATTTAAACTAAATTTCAGTGGCTTGAACCAATGATCTTAGTTTACATAGAGGTATATGGGTATACAGACACGCTGGCGAACAATGGCCGAATAAAGGGTTCATGACTATGAAACCTTAGTTCGCCAGCATGTTCGTATACCATATACCTCGATGTAAACTTGGCATTAGACCACCTCAAACATGGTTCTACGTTGGGAAGGTGGAGGTGTGAAGAGTTGGTTGAGAGCTTCTCGGAAGCAAGGCCTTCATTTCGTATTGCATAAGATGGTTCAAGTGCTTCAGTCATAGGATTCAGTTGTCCTTTTTAATTTCCTCTCTAAAAACTTGTTAACTTTAATCGGCTTCTCATTTCAGACATCGGTAGTTAGCTTTTGTTGTAGATTATGGGACTGTAATCAAAAGAATGAAATTAACCTGCATCTGATATATGAAAATGCTCCATTAACACCTTGTGTGAAAAAAATCATGTGATGCGAGTGAATTTTTAAGGGTTACATTATGTCATCAGGGGATCCAAAATGTACCTCAGGGCCTTTCCATCCAATTATGAACAGTTCTTGACCGGTTTTAAACAGACTGAGGTCGAAGGAGGCTCTACTCTGAATTTAAGAAATCCCTTTCAACAGAGGAAACTGCAAGATGATTCTGTGTGATGGCGCAGTGCATGAGCATGAGGCCAGTTTTTTGGACAGCGTGACGTCCTGACATGGAGTCATTTTTAACGCCTTACGTGTCGAAGTGTCAGATAAAGAATCCATTGATTCACGCGATTTTCGAGCGGTGCGATGCTGCATCTTTTGTCCGTGACCAACGCTGCGGAGACAAACAATGCTTTCGAGCGTTTGCCGCTCGAATATCGTGTGAGTGGAAAGCGGGCCTTATGCTCATAGCACCACTTGTTGGATTGCGGGTCCCCAATACGAAACCACCGAGCTTGGTTCTCCTTTGACAGAAGATCATCCATAGCTCCACCGTAATATTTTGTATACCTGTAAATTTCTAGGGCAAGAAAAAAACTGAGGTAGGGTAATGAGTAGGGTAAAATCATCCAATGAGCCCCACTGTAATATTAACTTTGTATACCTGTAAATTTCTAGGGCAAGAAAAAACTGAGGTAGGGTAATGAGTAGGGTAAAATCATCTATAGCCCCATCGTAATATAAACTTTTGTATACCTGTAAATTTCTAGGGCAAGAAAAAAACTGAGGTAGGGTAATGAGTAGGGTAAAATCATCCATAGCCCCACCGTAATATTAACTTTGTATACCTGTAAATTTCTAGGGCAAGAAAAAAACTGAGGTAGGGTAATGAGTCCTTGAGGGCAAACTGAATGACAAAGTTTGGACGGGTCAGGTGACCCATGTATCATATGGAAGTATGCTAGTACATGTACAGTCACTTTGGATTCATGTTTTTATGATGGGTGCTTTCCTCAACTGCTTTCGACTGCCTTGATTGTTATAAGCAATTGACGATATCACTCCAGCATCTGACGGGACAGCTTCATGACGTCCCGCACGTCATTTCTGAATGCCATGATGTGACACGAAAAAAAAATCCAGTTGTTTCAGCGATCATGACTTCGTGAAACAATTTGATTTTTTTCATCTCACGTCAAGACATCATGAAATAACGTGCAAGACGTCATGACGTTGCAGTAAAATCAACTGGGCCCACTTCCAATGAGAAATCGTAGTTCAGTGAATTACGGAGGGTTAAGGACTGGTTACCCATCGTAAATGGATGAACCTGGGGTGGTGTAACGAAGAATGTTCTTGGAACAATAACTGTTCTATTGTTCTCTACCTGTCTGAGGGACATCTTAATTTGACAACCCCGGTAGTTGTATATGTTGTTCTTAAGCTAGGAATCCACTGCTGATTTTCTGCATTGCGACTTGCTTTGCAACCTGCTACTTGCGATTGAAGATGATCGCAAGGAACTGAGACCGGTCGCTGACCGATTGCCGAATGAAAATTGACCACATCTTCACCATTGGTGGAAATCACGTCTACCGAGTCCACTAGGCGATCGAGTGCCCAGTTGCAAAGCAAGTCGCAACTCAAAATCAGCTTGAAAATCAATGGTGGATTCCTAGCTTTAGTTAGAAAAGAAGGCNGGGGGGGGGCAAATTGGTTTGTTCCCTTTCACTCACTTTTTAAAGTGACATGCGGTATGACAGTATGATAAAATGTGTCTTTTGAATTTAATGAAAGAAATACATGTATGTTCCCCTTCCTCAAAACTAAACAGCATCTGTACCCTAATTTAAGAATATGAATAGAATGGGTTGAGGCATGTATGATGCATGATTATTTACCATACCCAACATGATCAGAAGTCATTCAAATCAATACGTGTTTCCCTTGGAAAAAAGTACCAACAGCCATAACCAAAAGGTTTGTGTCTCTCTCGAACAGCCTGATGGGACTTTGCAATCTGTCGCAAAGGCCATGAGACAGAGCTCCTTTTAAAAATTGAAAGAACAAGTAATAAAGAAGAGAGTAGAATGTCAGGGGTTGGGTGGGGTGTGGTAAAAAAGGAAAAGGGCACATCATTATGGCCAAAACTGTGGTTTGTGTGAAAGTCTGGTCCACAGCTGGTGATCAATTGAGCTGCACGGCGCTGTCAAAATGTTCTCTAGTCATCCTTGGGTTGATACAAATCGAAATCTTCTTGCATCATACAGATTTGACAAAAAAATATAAACTTGATGCTCATAAACTCCAGATTGTACCAAAACTTCAGGGTCATTATCATTCTCAACTTTCAGCCCAGAAAGAAGTTAACTGAGCCATCGTATGCTAGAAAGACACCAGATGTAATTCAGAATGAGCAAAATTCTTTCCTTTATTTCAAATTTGATATCTTGTTTGAGCTGACTCAATCTTGCTTAAGGAAAAGGGTCTTGGATTGTTGAAAATGAATAATATATCCTTGTTGAATGTTTGCTGGGATTAATGTTCTTTATAATGTTTTAAAAATAGAAACTGGATTTTAAAGTTGTGATTTAATGTTAAGATGTATATGATGTATGCATGATTTTCCACTGGTGAAGGTTCAGATATTTCTTTCAGTTGCTGTAGGCATGGAGACACTTGCTCTTTCTGATCAATGTGATCATCAGTCACAGAGAAACGATAAGAATTTAACTGCTATTAAAACAGCAGTTAAATGCAAAGTAAACATGGTCAGCACATGACCACCTTGCACTTACCACAGTCTTGGTCAAGTTCTCAAATCAGTCCAACACTACCAGAAGGGGTGGATCGTCTCATATGACTACATTTGAGGTGGGCCACCTTTTGCCGCAGCTGGAAGACATGGGCCATGTAACTATTTAAGACCGTCCTTTCTTGCTGATAGTTTGGTCTTCTTTGTTTTTACTGAGGGCTTTATATCTGTCTATCTCTCTTAAGTTCTCTATCTTTTGGTTTCATGATGATAACTCGAGAAATGAAATATGCACAGAGGTCGTTAGATTTTGAGCGAGTTGGCTGAAAACGAAATAGTATTTTAAGCTATTTTGGTTGTATGAGTGGTGTTGCCATAATTGAGCACCCTTGTATCCATCTGCTTGATTCTTATGCCTTTTCTGCCAGGAAGGGAGGGTTTAAATTTTTCAAAATTCTACTTCTAATTCTATTGTGTAAACGTTTGCAAATATTTGCAGTCTGTGAATACATCATTGATGGAGGAAAGAAAGCTGTCTCCATGTCTACGGTACTCAACAGTCGCTGCAATACTATGAGAAGTTTCACCACAGAGTACTGGATTCTTTACTGCTTTGTAATCAAAGAATTGTGTGACAACTTGTCATTTCAGGACCATTCATTTCGAGTAAAACAACCTTTCTTGGCATATTTGGGCTGTAAAAGACCAAGAGAATTTGAACATTCAGTACTATGTGATGATACTCTCCTTGTCAGTGGGGTTGACCACTTTTGGTCGCAACATGAATGGCTTCTTTTAGGATCATAAACTCGGCATGGATTTTCGATATTCTGTGTTAATGAGCCATTTTCTATTTCAGCCGTCGTTTTGACTTGCCTTGATCTAGATTAGTATGCATGAATGTGATGAATATGAATGAATATACAGTAGCTTCTTTATTAATTGGTTTTCAAAACTCAATGAAACTGAGATCAAACATTGGATACTGGTTCCTGACATTGCTGAATGTTCAACAATTCATTGGTTGGATTTTGTGAAAATTTCATGACTTTCTTGTTGTCATATTGAATGGTATGGTGAAATTTAAACATGATACTTTTGATTTGTTTTCAAATTGACCCTTTAATTTCATGAAACCAAAAATATTTTCTTGAATATCATGAAAATTACCAGAAAATGTTCATGAAATTTATAAAAGCTGATTAATAAAGAATTGACTGTATAAATGTTTGCAAATATTCGTGAATGTGAATGCATGTGGTATGATTCCATAAAATCCCATGTAACCAAGTGGTTCATCCTGATCAATCATTTTGTCCTAAATTAAATATTTGATTGTCAAAATGTCAATGTTTTAAAGATGTTCAACTTTAAATGTTTGGCTACATTTTCTTTTATTTCAAGTTCCTTCAGGATTTCTCGAATTGGATAGCATGAAGAGAGTGAAGGCAAATGATTCAGCCTCCTTTTCAGTTCGATTCCTTTGATTATGTCACTCTCCCTTTAACGCTGTTTGTCTTTTTAAGCTGTTATTTGTGTTTAAAACTCAATGTACTCAATTCTTCTTGTCATAACCATTGTACTCGTACATAAGTGTGAACAAAATTTGGTGAGAACTGGAAAAGTTCCTTTGTTATCAAATTTTTTGAGCCAAAACGGAACTTCATGACTTTGGTCGACATCCATGTACCAATCATGTCTGCTCAGCAGCACATCATATGATCATCAACATGATGTTTTTATACCATTCGATACAGATTAGGGACTTTTCCCTGCGGAATTTTGTCCACCTTGCTGAAACTATTCGAGGAGTATGTTTGGTTGTGATATAGGAGAAATACTTTGACCTTCTGCTCAAATCATATTATGTTGCATGTTTGGACAGTTCTGTCTTAAATGTATTCTTAATCTTATGTTTTATTGTCTGTTTTTCACATTATTTGACACATGCCACTCATTTGCCGCTGATGAGTTGCACCAACATGTATCTTGGGAGTTCCCTGTCAAGTGTATCTGTTGACATATTACCTGATTCTGCAGTCGAGATTTTTGCATGAATCAGTGTATTTTGGTACTGGTACTGTATAAATTCACTCTAAAGGCTTGCCAGTAGGCTTCCATTTCATAGAAGTACCCGGTACTAGTATACGGTATATGAAAACGCTTGTTAACAAAGGCTTCCCGAGGAATCACGATCGTGAAGCCACTGTTAACCGGCATTTTCGTATACCGTATATACTTCTATGTAAAGGAAGCCTTATGGACTTGTTATATTGCAAGCGTTTCCTCAGACCAAGGGAAGTGCACAAGCACTCCAGCGTTTCCTCAGACCAAGGGAAGTGCACAAGCACTCCAGAAGTAATTTCAGGTTAAGCTCCCTGAAAATACATGTTAGGTGCCGCTCCTCAGTAATGTTTTCTCAGTTCTTTTGCAGGACCACGCTGTTCACCATCACATACATGTTCAGTGACAAACGTCAATACAATCTGGTCATCCACCTCCATCTAGAACTTAAACCCCAGAGTTGTTGCTGTGGGTGGTTTGGGCTGAACAGCTCTGGGGTCTCATGTCACCTTTGATGGTATTCTTGGTGGGTGTTCGGTTGAATTGCGTTTTGTCACATGCTTTCATGCTAATGCCTTTCCTGTTTGTTCTTTCCATCCACTGTCCTCGTTCGTTCACTGCACTTCTGGTTTCGTCCGAATATAGCCGGGTGGAGATGCCGTAAGTCCTGAGGTAGAAGAGTAGTCTATGTTATTTGCATCCTCCAGCGTGAGATGCACTGCTGCTGCCTGAGTTTTGATGTCACAGGTCATACATGTATTCAGAGGCTGCAAGAATGTCAGTGAAAAAGGAGATGAAGTGATCTGCTCTCCTCAAAGAGGAGAATAAATGCCAAACTGATGGTGCTTTGAGCCTTTGTAACTTTTCAATGACAACTTACAAACATGAGCACCAAATGACTGTGTGCAACTTGAGATTTGGGTCTTGGCAGACTTTGGAAATAGTGAAGTCATTTCTTATATACTCTGATGTTCTATGACCTGCGACATGAGACCAGGGATCTCTGCTGCACTCAAGAATGGTATGAAAATACCTTATGAAGTCCCCAACTAATGTGATGTTCAAGCTCATTCAATATCTCTCAAATTTCAAAATTAATTCAACGTTTAATGGTTTCTGAAGTCATCTGATTGTTCAGTGCATAAAGTAAAATGTTTCTTCTAGATTTTACCAAAGAATTATAAGGCTTGTCCACAAATCTAAGATTGTATTCTTACTGTTGTGAATTCTTGGTCTTTGACAATCAGTGTCAATAGGCCTATATGAAATGTCCCCAAAGCTGAGCCACTTTGCTATTGTTAATCACTCAAGATCTTTTGCAGCGAACAGCTTGATCTTACTTTAAGCTCATGCCAATTTTATAGTCATCTGAAAAAGGTGCTGGTTCTTTCCCTTTTGCTCATCAACTTACACTATAGTTTATTTAATTTCACAAAAATCTTGTCTCTCTCTCTTTAATTTACTTGCTATTTAAATAAGTTTACTTCTTCATTCAGTTACGATTTTATTTTTTTCTCCAGCAACAAAAGTTGAACGTACATGTAAGAGAGTAGAATGAAATCTAATCACATATCTCAATTATATCTTGAATGGGACTTGTTTAGAAGAAATTCCCATATTTTTGAAAGAAATCAGTGTTCTACCATTGATCTCTGGTTGTGCCTGTAAAAATAGTCTTGCACCACGATAGCATGGTAGAATACTGCATTTCCTCACTGAAAGCCTTTGCTCAGACAAGTTGCCTAATATACGTTAGGCATTATCTCATCCCCAGACAGAATGTCTATCATATTAGGCATTTTGCCTAATGTTCCTAATAGGCAATGCCTGTTGGGCATTTTGCCCAATGTTTACATCAGGTGATCTGCCTAAGTCATATCATTGCCTAAGGAACATTAGGTAAAATGCCTAATATAATAGACATGCTGGTGATGAGGTAATGCCTAACCTATATATTAGGCAGCTTAATTGCTACGCGAAGGCTTTCAGTGCTCTGGTCATCAAAAATACTAAGATTTCTTCAAAGAGCTGTGTTGGGATGAGCTTGGTATCATTCCTTCATTAAATGTCCAAGATGTCATGCAATTTCCTATGGTTCTGTCTTCCACTGTCTCCTGAAATTTGCATGACCGGAAGATTGCTGACTGTCCCAAAGAACCTTTAATGCTTTGTAAAATCATGGCTTTAATTCTTTGTAAGTGATGAAAATTTATATTGTGACCCCAAAATAACTTGGTAGTTTACTAGTAGTTAAGGAGTGTAGACTTAATTACCTCATACTTGTTTTGCCCTGCCTATGTGTGATGTGTGGATTAATGAATTTGTTTTGAATGAAGATGTGCAGAAGGCAGTCAGATTTACGGTAGTGATTTTGTGGTGGCTGTTTGACATGGATCTTGAATTTGTCCTTTAATGATCATCCTCCCACAGCAGGGGTTTTTACCTCACGAGTGTTTACCTCATCCATCACTCACGAGTGTGCGAGTGTAAGAAGAGGAGCGAGACCAAATCCCTGCTGTGGGAGGATGTTTAATGATGGAAATCTACTGTAAGTACGCTTTTCTAAAGGACCTTGCCATCATTAGAATTCAACATGGTGCAACAGTATGGGTCTGGTGAGTGTGAGAAGTTGGAGTGTCGCTATCAGTATCGGTATTGCCGAGTGCAATTAATGAGGTTTTGCAAGCACCCAGTTAGGCCCTACGACAACGTTTATCTATTGTGTGGGTATACCCAAACAATAGATAAACGTTGTCGTATGGCCTAACCGGGCTCTTGCAAAACCTAGCTCACTATTGAAGCTATAATGCCATGTACTGTATGTGTACAAGTCCGTTGTACTTGGTAATGGATGCTATCATGAAAGTGATCGATGTTGCATGAGGGGTGTATGTGTGTGCGAGTCTGTATACCATGTCAGATTGATGCTGTAGAAATCAGTTTGGTGTGCCTTGCATAACTCTACGCCTGTTCGGGTAACCCATATGCTAGCTGTACATTTGATATGCAAACCCTGTGCATACCCTATCAAAACTCCGTACCCTTAACTGCGAGCGGGAATTGGTCAGACACCCCTCCATTGCCAAACCCTGTCATTGGATTATGCAACCCCTGAGGGCATGTATATATACCGGTAACATAAAATGGAGGAGGATGGGTACTGCTGAATTGTAGCATGATGACACTTTAACTTTGTGAATAATCAATTACTTTTGGAAACACACATAATTCATTAATCAGAATAAGTTATACCAGTCGTTTGTCATTGAACAATATCAAATATTTGTTGAAAACTGACTTGCGCTTGGACTTAACTTGATCAGGAATATGCTGTTTGGTGAACATTAGTGATGCTTTTGTGAAACGTCGATGTTGTCCTGTGGTGAAGCAATTTACATTGGCTGCTTCCTTTCCAGATGTACCTCAGTTCATATCAGAGTTGCAATATCTTTCAAGATCAAACCATCTGTCCTAAACCAGTCTAGCTGTAGGGTACCCGTGTGGTCTGTTTGAAATCGAGGTGTTGGCTATGCATGCCAATTGATAAGGACCACACTACTCTCTGTGTCCAGCCGTTCATCATGTATCCATATAATTTCAGCGCAAACCAAAGTCCTCGGAGGAACTCCAACAGGAGAATGTCCTGAAGGATCTGTTCACCAAAGTGGCGGGAGTTGATGAGGCTGTTGATGCTTATGAGCTGAGGAACATCCTGAATGCCGCTTACAAGAAAGGTAGGTTTCTTAAACAATCTGCAGTTGAAATTAGGGTGAATTCTTGATCACATTGTAAATAGATTATGTGTTGAAATGTGATAAAGATGGTCTATGATTTCTGTACCATATGTCTTCATATGAGGCTGTTGATTAGAGTAGTTAGTTGATAAAAAGTAGTGATTGTTGAGAACAGCCAGGAAATGTGCATGATTTGTTTGTCTCTAAGATTGTGATGTTTCTACTGAAATGTAAAGTCCGGCAACATCTAACTACGACCCAATGGGGCGGAAGTCGTATAATGTGACAGAGTGTTGCGGTTTTTGATCATGCCTGTTGACCATTTGTGGTCGTTCCCCGATTGTTCGCGCTGTGCACCGGTTATGCAAGAGCCGGGGGTGATTAAAGGTCCGTAGAAAATCCAACGATCAATTTCCTAACTTCCACATTCCATTGGGTTGTAGTTAGATGTTGCCGGACTTTAAGCATGATGTCTGCAGTCATGTTTTCATTAATTACATGTACCATTTGAAACGTTGATACACCGAAGGTATTGCTGTTTTTGCTTTCATTGTGTGACAAGAAGCAGTGACAGATGTTGACTGCTGTTCTCTTCACACTTATTAGTTGCTCAACATTAATTTTCCTGTCCTACTAATTGCCAATAAAAAAGCCAAACTTACTGGTACCGGGTACATTTAGAATTGCTTCAGCGAAATATAAGATGTCAAAAGGTGGAAACACTCAGATATCAGAGTGACGTGATATTGTGTTTTAGATCATTCTCAAAAAGCTGTTGAATAAAATCTGGTGATGTCATCATGTTGCTTNTGTTGGTATGCCATTATTACTGGTGATGCGGAAATCTAATCTGGCTGTGGAAATAAGGGTTAAATGAATCAGGTTTTGATCGAACTCGAGGACCATTACCTGAATTGATATAATTGATCACCATTTAACTCGATAATAGTCTAATTAACAGGGAAAGATTTTGATCATAAGTGCGTGTATGACCTTCAACATAATTACAGAATGACCATAATCCCTAGCAAACATTGTTCTAATATTCATTGATAATGATTGAAGTGTAATCAAAATAATCTACCCTTGAAACTAATGTACTGCAGTAAGTGCAGCAAGTATGCTGTATTCTGTCTTGTGAAGAGGATGAAGTTCACTTCATTCTAGGTTGACCAGCTCAACCACTAATTGTTGGAGTAAACACCACTGGCAAATGCAAAAACACGAGAACCAATTAGCGCTTGTTACTCAGTAACAGTTATTTTGATTCGCTGAGGGGGAAGGCCAGGTAAGGGACAGCGTTATCATTAACAGAATACAGGTTGACAATTTTGCATCTGACTGCCCTCTAAAGACTGACCAAACCAATATAATCTAATATATAAGTAACATCTAACTTGTTTTCCTTGTTGCATGTTTTCTAATATTTAACCCTTAATGTTGATTTAATGATCATTGCATGTCCAATAGCCATACCAGGAGGAGGTAAGGATTATAATGCCGGTATTATGTTTTATTTTGCATTTTTTTGTTTTTTCTTTATATGGATTATGGGGTAAGGTAGACTCAGCTTCAGAAACAGAAACCTAGGAGTGACCTTAAAAAAATACAATGTTACAAAAGGCAGTGTCATGAAGAGAATGTGACAAAAGTGACATATTATAGTGAGCGTTTGAAGGCAATGTAATTGTAATTCATGTGAAAGGAGACGTCATGGTCACACACAGAAAGCAATGTCACGATAGGGGCTCAAAAAATTGTACTATGCATGGTGGTTGCTCAAAGCAAACACATGGTAGTTGCTCAGAAATGAAAAAATGCATGAAACTTGGCTTTTGGTGCCAACATTGTCAAAGGACATGCCATTCTTGACATGAGAACGATGAACCTGTGGTGCATGCTTGCTATGATGCTGTTCTTCAGGGGTTTCATAGTAACTCGGGGTAATACCCTGGCTCAAAATGAAAGGTCTGAAGAGAGCTCAGAAGTCGGTTAAATGGCATGCCATTGGTATAGCTGTCATCTGCTTTTGTCATAATTGCTGGTGTGAAAAATTGCCAGAAAGAATAATATATGATCTACATGTTGGCTATATGCATGAAATGCTTTTAAGCTTCGTAATCAAAATGTAAGCATAAGCTTCTCTTAAAATTCATAAAATTGCTAGCTTGATGTAATTGCTGGCTTAATGCAACTGTAAATGCTGATGTGGTTGGTCGGTTGGCAGATGCCTTCTTGGCATTGCTGATTGATGATTATCATGTCAAGTGTTAATTATAGGTGGAAAGTCTCTTAAGTCTAGAATGAAGTGTTGGGCATCAAATATTATGGTTGATACCGACAGTGATGATGGTAAGTGTGTTGAGGAGACCATGTAGGACTGATGGCCATCCCTACCATTGGGAACAAGAAAGATGAACTTCGGAAAATAACGGTGCCTGACATCTTTATGGGTCAAATCCTGAAAAATTCCATGAGGCAGCATAAACCAGTCTCTTAAGGGACATGCTCGTGACCTTTGTTTCATGTTCACCAGTCTACAGCCATCAAGTCCAACATGAGTCTCCTTTGACTGCTCGCCTCCATCTCACTATGCAAGTTGTCTCAGGAATCATGCAGACAACTTCCTATTTCTGAAGCTGGAGCCCCTGTACATCCACGCTATCTTGCACTTTTGTTTTATGACCATTCAAATATTTCCTCAAATGCAAGAGGCAACAATGGTATTTGCTGAAAGGCAGCATCATGATGGCAACATCATGATGATTTCTTTAAAAAGTGTCATCATGATGATTTCTTTAAAAAGTATCATCATGATGATTGCTGAAATGGTATCATCATGATGATTGTTAAAAATGTATCATCATGATGATTGCTCAGAACAGTATCATCATGATGATTGCCGAAAAGGTATCATCATGATGAATACTGAAAAGGTATCATCATGATGGTTGCTGAAAAGGTATCATGATGATTGCTTAATAAGGTATCATCATGATGATTGCTGAAAAGCTATCATCGTGATGATTGCTAAAAAGGTATCATCATGATGGTTGCTATTCCTATAAAGGTATCATCATGATGATTGCTAAAAAGGTATCATCATGATGATTGCTAAAAAGGTATCATCATGATGATTGCTGAAAAGCTATCATCATGATGATTGCTAAAAAGGTATCATCATGATGATTGCTAAAAAGGTATCATCATGATGATTGCTAAAAAAGGTATCATCATGACAATTTCCACTCAGAAGCTGAGGAAATGTCAATCTGATGTATGTGGAGGAAAAAAGCTTTTACTTGCAGATAGACTTCTCCTGCCATTTAGCCACGTATAAAAGTTGTACAATGTATATTCTGACTGCCATTTATTGGTCTGTCCTTGGGTGCCTGACCCAAGGGATATGTTACCTCTGTATCAAATGAAGATCATTACATCTTAATTGTACTTCTTTCTTGCATTCAAACCACCACACAAGTTTTCACTTTGTTGAGATGAGATGTTGAAATGGCCTTGTCATCGGATTGTCAAGGCCATATTTGTAGCCTTGACATTGACAAAATCGAGGCCTGCAGCTAGCTTACCTTGATATTGATGACAATGGCAAGGTCAGTGTCAGTCTCCACATCACAATCCAAAATTATTGTTAAAAAATCATATCTTTGCCAACCTGGTATCAATGGCCAAAACGACGTCATGATCAACTGTTGATCATTTAACTGAGTAGAGGTCAGTGGTATAGGCCAGTTTGTCTGTCATTTACTGATGGAGCAACCAATGCGCTATTGATATCAATATGGTACTACAGCATTTACTTGAGTTCACACCATACATCTCACTTAATTGCCCTCAAATTTCCCTAAATGAAGTGCGAATCTTCTCAGTCTTCATCACTCATCCCTTTCATACATTGCTGGCTTTACTCATCTTGTCCAAACAAGGCTATCGACTCCGTCTTTAGCCTTGTCCGAATCCTGTCATCTTTTCCGTTAATGCATAAATTATTAATGAAACTGACCCCTACTTGACCCCGCCTCCGAGCCAATCAGAACTCGCGAAACAAATCACCGTTGGACACTTTCTTTGCTCTTCACGCTCGCATTTGTAACATGGATTTTGATTGGCACGTCGATTTTCCTTCGCGCCCCGATGATTGGCTGAGGCTCTCACCCCCTCAGAAACGGGAAATGTGATGGATTCGAACCAGGCTAGATGGCCGTCAGGCCAGATAGACTGGTGAGAACCAGATGGCTTTACTGTAATAGTATTACTAATACATTCAAGATCTGCTTCTCCAGTACATACTAACATCTTGCTTCAAAAGGCACAAGAGAAACTCGTAGGGCTGATTTTTGCAATAGAATCTATTTCGCTTTGCTTACTTACTAATTGTAGTATAGAGGTAGAATCATCCATAGATTTGGAAAATTAGATGGTTATTATGAATCCCAGTCTCCTGTTACAGGCAACTCAATTGGGGCTCTATAATTCCAGTTTACATACTTTGATTGGGCCTGGTGAACTGGAGTTAGAAAGATTGGTTTGGGGTTTATGATAATGGGGAACCTGCCTGACTTTGTGACTTGACAGGGCTGGGTGAGTGGTTGTACCAAAAGGTGAAAAACCGAGCAAAAGCAATAGCATCACATAACAATACAGCTGCTCACATCAGTGCCTCATAGTGGCAGTAGTCTGCGGGTTCCCCATCATTTGTCAGCAGTTCTTGTATTGTAATCAAGGTTTCCCTTCCATTTAATCCTTGAATATCCATATAATTCACCTATTGCCTTGATATTTTGCAAATATAGTGGGTCGACTTCTAGGTAACGAACTTGCAGAGATGTTAAAGCTTTCATCGTCTACACATAGGCACAGTCTTAAAAGTTGTGCTTGAGAGGGTTCAGTGGGGTCTACGCATGGATCCCTTCATAAACGAAACCTGTAATGGGTGTTACTGACCTCTCAAAGTGCAACTTTTTTTCACACGACATTGGCAGTTTTATCATTATTATGCCAGCTTTGTGTATAAATTAGAGATGTAGGTCTGATGTTGATCTGACGTCATGTGTTAGCAATCATGCTGGGCTTTTATTGTTGCTTTCCAACAGTTGCACTCATTGGCTTTGATATTATTTGTGAGTAAAATCTTGAATCTGTGGGAACATCATTCAACATAATGACTAGGGGGATGGGCAGAATAAATTGTCATGTGTAGTATTGCCAACACCCAGTAAATCTTTTTCACTATCAGTTGCCTGCATTAATCTTTGATGCCTTTCGGTTGATACTGGCAGACACAAAAATGGAAAGATTGGCTGGTGGAGGTATGGATCTTGAAATCTTGAATCCCGGTATATCTTGAAATTGTTGATTTGGAATGCCTATACAAGGTAGTATGTTGCAAGGAATGAATAACAAGCATGGTTGAAATAATTATATTGAAATCATGAGGAAATGCACACTCTTTTTTGGAAATTTTTGCATACCGTATTATAAATTCATGATTTTATATGGCTGCACAGCACTTCTAGGACTAGCAGGTCATTGAGAATGAAATTTTATGTTGTTGTTGGTCGAAGTCACATCTGTCAGTTCACCATGAATCTGTTTTGTTAGTTCAGTGTGAGCCTTGAGTACACATTTTGTAGACACTTGCTTCCTCAAATGTAGGATTTCAGCAGTTCAAACTGTTGGTAATCTCAACACACTTGTAGACATGCACATTCATGGATGCCCAGCTTCCCTTCATAATGCACAAATCTGGGAGTTTTGGGAGAGATGCTGGATTTCGAGATCTCTTTGAAAGTATGTTTGTATTGGACGTAGGACTCTGTGCTCCTTAGCTATCCTCTAAAATACACGAGTATCGGCACCATAAACAAGTATGTTCATTGTAAATTGACGTAGCTAGGATTCGGTGCTCCTTAGCTTTGGTATCCTCCATAACACACAAGTATGTTCATTGTGTATTGGATAGAACATTCTCTGCTCAAAAAGTACACAGGTCATGCCGATCTATTACTGGACATAGGACTTCAAGTTCTAAGATAGGCCTACCTTCCCCGATACAAAATATTGTGTGTTGGACAAGAGTATGATCCTACTTGGATATTATAAGCTGTTGTCTCCTTTTCAATTACCAGTACTGATAATTTCTGTGCCACTGTCTCTTGTCTATCATCTTATCTTCTCTTGTCGCTCTCACACCATTGATCTTGATACATCTACTCATTGCTTGGGAAAATGGCATAACATTTTGAATTTTAATGTATTTATTCTGATTAATCGTCGTCACTGAAGAGGATGTATTCGAAAGCAAATTCACCCTATAGGACAGATAACTAGTCATGAGAATTTTCATGATATTCAGTTTATTTTTCCAACCAGTCCACCCCTTTCACTGCTTTATTTGGAAAATCAACATTTGTTGATGGGATCCTCCATTAAAAATCCACCCTGCATGGGCCCATATTCATAAAACTACTTAAGTGTAAGTGGGACACTTATCCTTTGTTCAACACAAAAGATAGCTATCACACTTTGACTTTAGTATGTTTATGAATATGGCCCCAGGAGTAAAAATTGTCCTTTTCCCAACATTTTTTCTTCAACACTACTAAACATTCTCCTCTTTATTTCCCATCAAGCATTCATTTATCTGTATTAAACGGTATCGTTATTGGTCATTTTACACACAACATACATCACTGTGACTAAACAAAAAGTTAGCATACTATGCAATTAGATATAATATTGACTTGCAATTATGTTGCTAAATTTCCATGGCATGGACTTTACCATAAATAAATTGCTTTCTTACATGTAGTTCCTCAAACCCCTTTACTTTTGGATGCTGTGAACTGGAAAGTTTCCCATTTCTATGATGAGGTAATGAGTACCTCTTTGTGGAGTTGGTGGAATGCCTTCTTGAGACTGCACTCAATAATTCAGTGGTATCGGCCTCGGCTCGAAGCTGTCACCCTCAACCACTGAAACACTTGCTGCCAAAGTCCGTTTCTGAACACTAGATGTCACTACCAGTTGTTGACGAAAGTTCTCTATTAACCAGCCAATGAACGATCGGCCAATAAGAAAATGTTTTGTGTTTCCCCTTGTTGCGTGAAATACTGGTCGCTGATTGGTTGATGACAGTTTGCGCCATCTAGCGTTCAGAAATGTGATTAGGCCCCATCTGTGCCAGTGGTTGAGAGCGTATACTATAACTAGAATTAAGCTCTCGAGGCCACTGGAGACGAGTGTATCTTGAGACTGGAAATTCAATGGTTCTGTCTAAGGCAACCACACCTGCAAAACTAGAGGGGTTTAAGGTAATTTTCTAATGGCAGTTGCTGTGAAATTTCATACTAAATATGATCACTAAAGTCCAGGGTTGGTTCTGTCTGGGTTTTTGTGCCATTTTCGTGAATTCACTCTTTTTTTCTCTCATTTCCAGAGTTCAACTTTGATGGTTTCAGTGTTGAATGCTGCAGGAGTATGGTTGCTCTTATGGATGTATCCTTGTTCACACACAATTCTCATTTTGCCCCTCGGCCTCGACTCTCTTCCCTGAGACCCCTACCGGTACTCAACTTCATGGATTGGTCACAGAGCGTGGTCAGTGTCGAATTTTACATGTATAAATGCAGTTGCCTTTACAAAAACTAGCTGTCAAGTGATAGAGTTGCTAAGGCTTAAGAAACGAATTTGGTGAATTTTGATGATCCTATGATCAGAGGTCTGCACATTTCCTTGACTCAGCTGTAGGTTGATGAATCTGGTTTCAAATATTATGGTTGATACCGACAGTGATGATGGTAAGTGTGTTGAGGAGACCATGTAGGACTGATGGCCATCCCTACTGCCAGTGGGAACAAGAAAGATGAACTTTGGAAAATAACGGTGCCTGACATCTTTATGGGTCAAATCCTGAAAAATTCAATGAGGCAGCATAGACCAGTCTCTTAAGGGACATGCTCGTGACCTTTCTTTCATGTTCACCAGTACAGCCATCAAGTCCAACATGGGTCTCCTTTGACTGCTCGCCTCCATCTCACTATGCAAGTTGTCTCAGGAATCATGCAGACAACTTCCTATTTCTGAAGCTGGACCCCCTGTACATCCACGCTATCTTGCACTTTTGTTTTATGACCATATATTCAATTCAAATATTTCCTGAAATGGAAGAGGCAACAGTGGTATTTGCTGAAAGGCAACATCATGATGATTGCTGAAAAGGTATCATCATGATGATTGCTGAAAAGGTATCATCATGATGATTGCTGAAAAGGTATCATCATGATGATTGCTAAAACGGTATCATCATGATGATTGCTCAGAACAGTATCATTATGATGATTGCTCGAATTGGTAGTCATCATGATGGTTGCTCAAAAAGGCATCATCATGATGATTGCTAAAAAGGTATCATCATGATGATTGCTGAAAAGGTATCATCATGATGATTGCTAAAATGGTATCATCATGATGATTGCTAGAAACGGTATCATCATGATGATTGCTCAAACAGGCATCATTATCATCATTGCTAAAAAAGGTATCATCATGACAATTTCCGCTCAGAAGCTGAGGAATTGTCAATCTGATGTATGTGGAGGAA
The DNA here is from genome assembly GCA_002633025.1 of Notospermus geniculatus. NCBI lineage: Eukaryota > Metazoa > Nemertea > Pilidiophora > Heteronemertea > Lineidae > Notospermus > Notospermus geniculatus. Next base: position 69,427 of record NMRB01002141.1, on the reverse strand, counting down.
TAAAGCTTTTACTTGCAGATAAGACTTCTCCTGCCATAGCCATGTATAAAAATTGTATATTCTGACTGCCATGTATTGGTCTGTCCTTGGGTACCCAACCCAAGGGATGTTACCTCTGTATCAAATGAAGATCATTACATCTTAATTGTCCTTCTTTCTTGCATTCAAACCACCACACAAGTTTTCACTTTGTTGAGATGAGATGTTGAAATGGCCTTGCCATCAGATTGTCAAGGCCATATTTGTAACCTGACATTGACAAAATAGACGCCTGCAGCTAGCTTACCTTGATATTGATGACAATGGCAAGGTCAGTGTCAGTCTCCACATCACAATCCAAAATTATTGTTAAAAAATCATATCTTTGCCAACCTGGTATTAATGGCCGAAAGGACGTCATGATCAACTGTCGATCCGATTTAACTGAGTAGAGGTCAGTGGTATAGGCCAGTTTGTCTGTCATTTACTGATGGAGCAACCAATGCGCTATTGATATCAATATGGTACTACAGCATTACGGTACTTGAGTTCACACCATACATCCTCACTTAATTGCCCTCAAATTTCCCTCCAAATGAAGTGCGAATCTTCTCAGTCTTCATCACTCATCCCTTTCATACATTACTGGCTTTACTATAATACGTTCAAGATCTGCTTTTCCAGTATACATACTAACATCTCGCTTCAAGGCACAAGATTAGAGAAACTCGTAGGGCTGATTTTTGCAATAGAATCTATTTCGCTTTGCTTACTAATTGTAGTATCATAGAGGTAGAATCATCCTTAGATTTGGAAAATTAGATGGTTATTATGAATCCTAGCTCCTGTTACAGGCAACCCTCAATTGGGGCTCTATAATTCCAGTTTACATACTTTGATGGGGCCCTTTTATGGTGAACTGGAGTAGAAAGATTGGTTTGGGGTTTATGATAATGGGGAACCTGTTTGACTTTTTGACTTGACAGGGCTCGGTGAGTGGTTGTACGAAAAGAAAAACGGAGCAAAGTAATACAATAGCATCACATTATTATACAGCTGCTCACAGCGCCTCATAGTGGCAGTAGTCTGTGGGTTCCTCATCATTTGACTGTCAGCAGTTCTCGTAATCAAGATTTCCCGTCCATTTGATCCCAATTGATCCTTATAACTCACCTATTGCCTTCATATTTCTCAAATATAGTGGGTCGACTTCTAGGTAACGAACTTGCAGAGATGTTAAAGCTTTCATCGTCTACACATAGGCACAGTCTTAAAAGTTGTGCTTGAGAGGGTTCAGTGGGGTCTACGCATGGATCCCTTCATAAACGAAACCTGTAATGGGTGTTACTGACCTCTCAAAGTGCAACTTTTTTCACACGACATTGGCAGTTTTATCATTATTATGCCAGCTTTGTGTATAAATTAGAGATGTAGGTCTGATGTTGATCTGACGTCATGTGTTAGCAATCATGCTGGGCTTTTATTGTTGCTTTCCAACAGTTGCACTCATTGGCTTTGATATTATTTGTGAGTAAAATCTTGAATCTGTGGGAACATCATTCAACATGACTAGGGGGATGGGCAGAATAAATTGTCATGTGTAGTATTGCCAACACCCAGTGAGTCTTTTTCACTATCAGTTGCCTGCATTAATCTTTGATGCCTTTCGGTTGATACTGGCAGACACAAAAATGGAAAGATTGGCTGGTGGAGGTATGGATATATCTTGAACTCTTGAATCCCAGTAGCCTATCTTGAAATTGTTGATTTGGAATGCCTATACGTATTATAAAAGGTAGTATGTTGCAAGAGTTATGAATGAATTAACAAGCATGTTTGGAATAATTATATTGAAATCATGAGGAAATGCACACTCTTTTTTGGAAATTTTTGCACATGAATTCGCAATATTATATGCCTGCACAGCACTTACAGGACACAGCAGGTCAATGAGAATGAAATTTTATGTTGTTGTTGGTCGAAGTCACATCTGTCAGTTCACCATGAATCTGTTTTGTTAGTTCAATGTGAGCTTTGAGTCCACATTTTGTAGACACTCAGAATACACATTGCTTCCTCAAATGGTAGGATTTCAGCAGTTCAAACTGTTGGTAATCTCAACACACTTGTAGACATGCACATTCATGGATGCCCCACTCTTTATAGCTTTCCTTCATAATGCACAAATCTGGCCGAGTTTTGAGAGAGATGCTGGATTTCAAGATCTCTTTTGAAAGTATGTTTGTATTGGACATGATTCTGTGCTCCTTAGCTATCCTCTAAAATACACATGTACCATAAACAAGTATGTATTGACGTAGGATTCTGTGCTCCTTATCTTTGGTATCCTCCATAACACACAAGTATGTTCATTGTGTATTGGATAGAACATTCTATGCTCAAAAAGTACACAGGTGTATGTCATCTATTACTGGACATAGGACTTTGAGCTCTAAGATAGGCCTACCTTCCACGATACAAAATATTGTGTGTTGGAGAGGAGTATGATCCTACTTGGATAATATCAGCTGTTGTCTCCTTTTCAATTACCAGTACCGGTACTGATAATTTCTGTGCCACAGTCTTGTCTATCATCTCATCTTCTCTTGTCGCTCTCACACCATTGATCTTGATACATCTACTCATTGCTTGGGAAAATGGCATAACATTTTGAATTTTAATGTATTTATTCTGATTAATTGTCATCACTGAAGAGGATTATCCTTATTATGTATTCGAAAGCAAATTCACCCTATAGGACAGATAACTAGTCATGAGAATTTTCATGATATTCAGTTTATTTTTCCAACCAGTCCACCCCTTCCACTGCTTTATTTGAAAAAAAATCAACATTTGTTGATGAGAATCCTCCATTAAAAATCCACCCTCGGCCCGTATTCATAAAACTACTTAAGTCTAAGTGTGATACTTATCTTTTATGTTAAACAAAGGGTAAGCGTCACACTTAGACTTAAGTAGTTTTAGGAATATGGGCCCAGGACCCATATTCATAAAACTACTTAAGTCTAAGTGTGACACTTATCCTTTGTTCAACACAAAAGATAAGTATCACACTTTGACTTTAGTATGTTTATGAATATGGCCCCAGGAGTAAAAATTGTCCTTTTCCCAACATTTTTTCTTCAACACTACTAAACATTCTCCTCTTTATTTCCCATCAAGCATTCATTTATCTGTATTAAACGGTATCGTTATTGGTAATTTTACACACAACGTACATCACTGAGACTAAACAAAAAGTTAGCATACTATGCAATTAGATATAATATTGACTTGCAATTATGTTGCTAAATTTCCATGGCATGGACTTACCGTAAATAAATTGCTTTCTTACACAGGGCCGTATTTAGCGGGGGGGCTAGGGGGGCAGCTGCCCCCCCAGAGCCAACCAAAAAACGTGATTTTCATGCAGATTTTTGGCAAAAACCGGCAAAAAGAGGTCTTCTGCCCCCCCAGAGAGGCTTTTGCCCCCCCAGGACCAAAAAGCTAAATACAGCCCTGTTACATGTAGTTCCTCAAACCCCTTTACTTTTGGATGCTGTGGACTGGAAAGTTTCCCATTTCTATGATGAGGTTATGAGTACCTCTTTTTGTGGAGTTAGTGGAATGCCTTCTTGAGACTGCACTCAATAATTCAGTGGTATCGGCCTCCGCTCGAAGCTGTCACCCTCAACCACTGAAACACTTGGTGCCAAAGTCCGTTTCTGAACACTACATGTCACTACCAGTTGTTGACGAAAGTTCTCTATCAACCTGCCAATGAACAATCGGCCAATATGAAAATGTTTTGTGTTTCTCCTAGTTGCGTGAAATACTGGTCGCTGATTGGTTGATGACAGTTTGCGCCATCTAGCGTTCAGAAACGTGATTAGGCCCCATCTGTGCCAGTGGTTGAGAGCGTATACTATAACTAGAATTAAGCTCTCGAGGCCACTGGAGATGAGTGTATCTTGAGACTGGAAATTCAATGGTTCTGTCCAAGGCAACCACATCTGCAAAACTAGAGGGGTTTAAGGTAATTTTCTAATGGCAGTTGCTGTGAAATTTCATACTAAATATGACCACTAAAGTCCAGGGTTGGTTGTGTCTGGGTTTTTGTGCCATTTTCGTGAATTCACTCTTTTTTTCTCTCATTTCCAGAGTTCAACTTTGATGGTTTCAGTGTTGAATGCTGCAGGAGTATGGTTGCTCTTATGGATGTATCCTTGTTCACACACAATTCTCATTTTGCCCCTCGGCCTCGACCCTCTTCCCTCAGAGCCCTACTCAACTTCATGGATTGGTCACAGACCTTGGTCAGTGTCGGATTTTACATAAGTGCAGTTGCCTTTACAAAAACTAGCTGTCAAGTGATAGAGTTGCTAGGCTTAAGAAACGAATTTGGTGAATTTTGATGATCCTATGATCAGAGGTCTGCACATTTCCTTGACTCAGCTGTAGGTTGATGAATCTGGTACTCTTGGCTGTGAAGAATTCATTTCTCTGTGGGACTATCTGAAACAGTGGAAGGTAAGTTTAACCCAGTTTTTGTTGAAGTTCTTTTATGTCACTTCTGTAGTGAGGTTATCGCCACTGTGGTTAATCACCAGATGTGGCTGCAACCGTATCAGGCCTTTTCATTGTATTCAGGACGTCATCTCCGCGGCAAAAAAGATATGAGGTGCGAGCATGAAGCCACGTCACGGTAGTGTGATCGTTGATGTTCCGTACGTCACAGTGGAAAAGTTGATACGGTCGCAGCGCCATCTAATGATAGAAAAAGAATGGCTACAACCCCATTGTCACTTGTAGCTAGTGACAAGTATCATTACATTGTCGCAACCAATGTTGGCTTAATTTCAACTGTATGAAAAGGAAATGATGATTCCATGCCTCTTCTTTCCAGACGGCTTTCAAGACATACGACAAGGACAGGAGTGGAAACCTCAACGCCCATGAACTGCGTCCTTGCCTAAAAAGTATTGGTGTGTATCAAAATGAAACTGATGACACCCTGAAAGGTGTCATCCCATTTCGCCTACTCCTATTTCGCCTAAACTCGTTTCGCCTAAACCTATTTCGCCTAAGCCCATTTTGCCTAAACCCATTTCGCCTAAACCCATATCGCCTACTTCCCATTTCGCCTAATACCCATATCGCCTATTTCCCATTTCTCCTAAACTCATTTTGCCTACTCCTATTTCGCCTAATCGGAAAGAAAGAATGAAGATGAATATGTACATGTACAACACATAAGTTTATTTTCTCATTAGGGCTTCTACTTAGTAACCCTTCACCCAAGCCATGAAAAAGCTGGAGATTTGGGAAACTGAATAGCAGATTGTGTTGTCCTGGGCCCGGTTGCACGAAACTCACGACAGCGCTATCTTGGTGTTAGCGCTATCTTCATGTTAGCTGACGTAAAAATCCATTGTTCTTTTACGTCATTTAACATCAAGTTAGCGCTAACACCAAGATAGCGCTGTCGTGAGTTTCGTGCAACCGGGCCCTGATACCGTATTCCTACCAATACATGTACCTAAAGCTGAACATTTTGTATTTCAGGTTTCAAGATCAGCAATGAATGTTTGGCTTCTGTCATCTTGAGATACGCGAAGAAGGATGCCTCCATTGAATTCGATGACTACATTCTGTTGTGCTGCAGGTTGAGGACAACCTTTGGTATGTCATATTTCTGAACATTTCCATTTGATCATCGTGAAAACTGCACATTTGATAAAAAAAGAAAACACCCAACAGGTCAAAGGAGACCTTGACCATGAAAAGGTGGCTTTGCGGATCAAGTGCGAAACTACTCTTCCTAATGATACTTGTTGATTAGTGTACTGATACTGTTTTGTCCTTTATACAGTGGTTTGGACAGTCAGTAGATTTCTGTACCACAGTGTGCATTTATGTTGTTGTGTGGTCATTTTCAGAAACCATCCATGCAATGGTTAACCCAAGCACTGGTCAGCTTGACTTTAACAAGGACTTGGTAAGTCATGGCAGATTTTAGTCTGCACGGACCATGGATTTGATGGAATTTGTGTGTATGGAAAGATGTACAGACCTGGTTCATGTAAATGTAGGCCTAGTTGCATTGCCGATGGCTCGGTTTTCTTGCTATTTGGGGAACAAATGGTGTAGCCCTAAAACTGATGGCACTTCTCTGGACTTCAATATTTACGTTGAAACTGTTTTTCTCTTTTTCAGTTCATCAAGACCTGCATCTACTTATAAACAGCAGGAATTGTTCTCCTTTTTCTTTGCCTGGTGATGGAGAAGATACTATACAGCAGGGAAACGGATGCAATTCTAGATATTTTTGGGATATTAAGATTTTATGATGTCACATTGTCACTTTATGAGTAGTTTGGGTAGTATAAAGGAGCACGTCATAGCTGGCATTGTCGTTTCTGCATATTTTACCATTTAGAAAATATTGTTTAAGAAAAGGCAAATGATCTTGAGTTGCTTTTAGTCTTTAGATGCCTAGAAGCAGGTTCAATCTAGATCCTATGTGGCCATGAAGGAAATGAATGCATAATGATGCTTTATTGGTGTATCTAGTCACAACCTACTAAAATGAGGCCATTTATTTCCAGCGCTTTTAGATCAGAAAGTATGAAATTCAAGATTTTAGCTTGGAAATTATGTCATGAAAGTACATATCTTATCCTTCTGTGGCAGCCTCCTATGTATGATTTCGTACCCGAATGTGACAATGTCATGTCATGAACTGTATTAACATCGCTATAGGTGACCTGTTATCTTTTCGTTCGATAAGAGTATCAAGTATGATAGGGGATTGCATATGGCACGTAGGTTCTGTAAAGGTAGTTTGTAGGACACTCCTTCCACCAGATGGTATTACAGTGTTATGTATAGCAGTATATGCATGTCTTATTTGTGGAGATCTGACATTGCTGTGCTTGTCACATGCTGTCCGCATTCATGTATACATGTATGAATAACCCTTTACGATGCCAAGAAGAATAAGTGTAATTAAAAGTACATAATGGCTCTGGAAAGTATTCTAATCTTGGGCATGACCTGCGTGAGGCTAAATCACTCAGAAGTCAAAGTGGATATGTCAATTTGAAAAGTGTGAAAAAACTGCCGCCCGGGTATGGGTCATTAAGAAGTTGCCACTATGTGTCTTTAATGTTCTTCGTTTTCGTAGGGTTACATGTATATCATTTTCAATATATGTAGAAAGTATATAAGCATCATGCTTGTTTCATTTTGATAGAATCTTCATGTTTACGGTAGTTGTTAGTCTTTGTTGATATGGTACCATAGTCTAAATGTAGCTGACGGAAACAATCCTGTAGACCCCAGCAAGATCTGATGTTATGTAAATAGCAGTGTCTCATCTGTTTCATCAAGTTTTGGAACTCAAGCAGATCATTTGGGTATTTTGATAGAAATGCATATTAAAGAAAAGAGTTCATACAGATTTTGTGATTGAATTTTTTTCCGATGATTTTTTCACTAACGTTACTGGTATAATTTTACCTATGTAAGTGTACACTCGTCCCCAGTGGCTTCGAGCTACTAGTTATATGCTCTCAAGGTGACAGCTTCGAGCAGAGGCGGCCGATACCACTAAATTATTGAGTTTAATGTATTAAGTGTACCCAGAGTGCACTTGAATTATGAGTAATGTTTGATATCCTTCCAAGATTTAGGAACAAAAAATTTGTCACAGGTGTGAAACAACAAATTAATTTGATTGTCCTTACTGATACTGTGTACATAACCAGCTTGAGACTGCTCTGAGTTCCTATTCCATTATTCTTGTCCTTTCAATGTCATATCATTCATGTAATTTTGTCTCATTCTGCCGAATTGCCGCCTGCTTTTGTTATTACCGGAACATTTCATATCATTTCTGTCAGTTTCATATTGGAGAAACTGAAGAGATTTGGTAGAATTTTTCTGGAAGTGTGATAAGCCGTGGGACCTTAAAAAATCTAAGTGTATACCAGTATTTATATACGTGTATATGCTTAGTTATATATCCAAAATATCAAAAAGGTTCTATAAAAAGGATACATGCTGTTTGCATTGTGCTGCGTTGTAGAATACTCTTCCAGTACTTAGAAAAATGACCTCCAAAAATTGAAATACAATCATATTTGCAGATTTCAACCTCAAGGAATTTGAATTTGATCCAGTTTCTGCTTATTCTGGTTCCAGTGTCAAACTAACCTGATGTTGTTTTGTGTTGTAAAGCGTAAACTGCTGGTGCTAAAGCAAACCGCATTATACCTGACTTGCACTGTGATAGCGCAATGCAATGACTGTCTCAGTTATAATGAAATCCCTCCATTTTTTCATTAGGGCATTTGGTCTGTCAGCAGGGCATTCCTATGGTAAATGTGTAAAGCACTGCGCCCAAATTTGGGGCCGAAATACAACTGTTGTGAAATCAGGACTGGGCCCCACCTTACCCACCTGCTGATATGCAATATGACGTATAGAAGTGACCAAATGTCATTGTGATATGATAAGTCATAGGCCCACTCATGCATCACTATCTTCTGTTTAGCGCTGAAACAAATTAGCATGTGACTTAATCTGTTATTATAAGACACAGGTCGTTTTGTATCATGGTTTTGGGGTACTTGTTAAAATCAGTCTGCGCTGTTCATGTACATGTTCATTTGAATTTTGGCTTGTTCAATGAACTTGTATGCATATTATGCCACATCCAGAAGAGGGGCTTGCACACCATCTCTGAAGATATCAGGTAAAAGTGCCTCTCCGGGGTGCCCCTCAACTTGCCCAAACATAAGCCATGTTACCACTCAGTTCAAATGTTATTAAGCATTGATTAAATTGGCTGAACACTAGCTTGCTGGAGGCCTATCAAGGTTTTCCGATGTAACCTACACACAAGTTCCAAGTTAGCCTAACTGATGAGGTTATTTTGGATGTACACTGTACATCATGTTCTCCAAATATTTTGCATGGATTTTATATATGATATGAATAAAGTAAATTATGGTCCAGTATTTGAATTGAGTTTGTTCAATGGAGGAATTAACTGAGTATCACGGACCACTCACAGTTATTTGGAAAAAAATGATGACAACCAGAGATCAGCAAGATGATGACTGATTGACAGAACAGAACGGTTCCAGTAGATCGGCCTGTCATGCCCACTCAAGTACCTATGGCGCTCCAACGCGATCACAATTCAGTATTTACGACGTGTTATAGGGGAGACCGGGGCTGGTTGTAACAGGGGTAGGTTGTGTAACAGAGCTAATATTTCCTTGAATATCCACTGGGAAGGGCTGAGTTTCCTCACCCTCACATTTTTGACACTGATACCGGCCACCTTTGTACCAAAGGGCATCTGAACACATGAAGAAGTAAAGGGAAATTTGACGTGCTCACTTTATGAGATGTGTTACAACCAACCCCGAAATTTTTTGATGGGGCAGGTGGTACCACTCGACTTTGGACCCATTTTTCAGAGACATGGATAGAGATGGCTAAACTTTGTTTAGTGCACAAGTGACCATTGATATCAAATATTCAAAAGACCAAGCAGGTTATAAATACCTCCTGTAATTAGGAAGTAATCGACCTCAAAAGAAAAAGTGTTACAACCAGCCCCGGTCTCCCCTAATTATATATCCACCCGTCGATATTGAATACCCACATGTCGTTATTAAAAAGCCACGCATCATATTTAGGAACCAGACGGGTCGAACTTTTTTCTTTCGAAAAAAGTGTTCAGCAGGAGCTCACCAGAGGATGTTGACACCTCGAATCGAAACCATTGTTTTTAGCCCGCTTGGCCCATAGGCCAAAAGGGCTTACGGTATGCTGTGCTCACTATTTTCGGTCCCTCCAAAAAATGTCCTGGGTCCATCCATTAAATCGAAAATAAGCCTGGCGAATAGGAAAAAACACCTTAATTTTCCGGCGGAAGCGATTTTCGGTCCCTCCAAAAAATGTCCT
>NMRB01002141.1:29378-48841 GCA_002633025.1 Notospermus geniculatus | reverse complement strand
GCCACTGAGGCGCATGCTACGAACTGCGGTGAATCATTAGATAGTTTAGTAGGCCTACCTTGCCCAAAAGCATTGATTATAAAACTTTTTTTCCTGGTAGAGGTTATAAATTAACTTTTTCATCAAGAATATTGAAAAAAAATCCGGCATTGTGCGAGATGATACCAGTAACTTCATCTGGCATGCCTTGAATGAAGCTTTCTGATTGGCTGTTTACGACGGTGTGAATAAGATCTGGTTTGGCGTTATTTGCACCGTGACGGTACGAATAGCCAGTGCGTATTGGAACATGGCCATGGACAGCTGTTGGAAGGATGAATGAAAGTGAGCTCGCATAAAATTGATAAATTCACGTAGGCCTAGGGCCTACTGCGTACTGCGAAGTAAGTGTTAGCCGTACTCTAGCTACCGGTAGCGGTAGAGTAGGCCTAGTACTAGTAGTCCATGGGCCAGACCCCAAAATTCCACAGGGGCCTATATTTATTGGTACCATCCGGATAGTACCGGTACCAAATTCCACATATTTATTGGTACCGAACTACCGGTCCGGTACGGACGGTTTTTTGAATAGATCTACAATGTATCCCTGTAGTAGGCCTAGATAATGAAACCACGTGATGACAGGCTTTCACTTTCAGATGAGCAGCTTTGTGGCAGGAACCAGACTTTGAAATTTTCTTACTGGTATTACGGTACCATTGAATGATCCATTGGGTTAAAAGCCGACATTTTGTAGGCCTAGGCCTACAGGGGATAGGGTAAAGTGACCTATTCTCGACCACGTACCTATTCTCGACCACCAACTTCGGACCAATACTTCGTCAAACATAGACACTTGCAACGCCATTTGCATGTTAATATGAATAAAAAATATATACTTAAAAGCTTAATACAGTCATTTTCATGCGTACACAAATTATTTTTATTCTTTTTTTCGGGGGTTTTATGTGGGGTGTCCAAACAGCGAATCCAGGTAAAAAAGGCACTGGTAAAAAAGGCACCGGTAAAAAAGGCACGGTAAAAAAGGCACTGGTAAAAAAGGCACTGGTAAAAAAGGCACCGGTAAAAACGGCACCGGTAAAAAAGGCACTGGTAAATAAATTTACATCACGGTCTACGAAGAAAAAAATCATTCTGCACGCATACGACCGTCGGGGCCGCAAGAAATGCTCTGTACTGGGGAAACGACGGTCGCCTGCGGGACCGACTGTCGGGTAAATATCCCCAGCCTTTTTAATAATAGGGAGTTTGGCGATTAGGGATGACATCACCTCACAACATGGATTTTTTCCTACTTTACCAAAAAGTGGATTTTTTCCGGGTGGATTTTTTCCAGGGGGATTTTTTCCGGGGGGATTTTTTCTGCGTACCTTAATTGTCAGTTGCCATAAGAATCAAGGGCACAGTTTGGCCAAACATGCCAAACGATTACCAACAGTTACGTAACTGCGCACACAATAGCGCCACACTCTGGTAACTCCAGTTCGCGTAGGCCTATTGTTTTGATTACGTCATAATTGCTCAGGCGAACAAGCCGATCATGCTGTCACATTACACTCACAATAGGCCTAGGTCTGTTGGCGTATAAAGGCAGACGATCCAGGATTGGGGTGTAGTCAGTTCATATTGATATCCGAATTCGTATCTATTTCTGCCGGAAGAATGCCTTTTGGAAATTTTTTTAAACGGTAAGTGAATCATAATAATATTATGCTGGTGGGGGTGATAAATTGGTGGATTTGATACGATGAAAACTGAGGTTTGTTTCATCTATAAGGCCTACATCACGGATAGGCCTATCCCTGTGTGGTAGGCCTATGTTCTGAAAAAGCATACCAACAGTGCTTTTAATTTCAATACCTTGGTAAATGATGTTTATTTGTTGTCGATATTACTTAAGGTTTAGGGAAGGATTTAGCCCATTGTGACCGGAAGTTACGCCAGTCCAGAGCGAGCTGATAGCATGAACTGTGGAAATGTCCGCAAACTCCACAATTTTTGGTTTCTTATGTCTCCTCATCATGCAGAACCTCTGTTCCAGCATAAACCAAGTTTCGGGCGCATTATTTGTTTCCAGCGCGGAAATTTTTGCAATGCTTCCTTTTTTTGACCAGGGAGCTTTTGCCTTATGATAAGTCATGCTAGGATTTATTACGAAAAGGGACACAAGTTGTTGGCCAAGTATCGTTTCTATCTCTGCATTGTGTACACCGTGTCTTCTTTCATGGGTCACGCCTCTACCTTGGTGCGAACTGGTCGTCGTGGATGAGAACTCCTGTCACACCAGAACTTGCTTCTATATGCCCGGCTTCTACGCTATTCCGATGCACCCGTTTAGTCTCCATCCAATAAAGTGATCCACTATTCCAATGCATCGACTCGATTAAAATTCGAATTCATGTATATTTATTCTTGCCATAAAAAAAGTACATTTTACCGAGCAATTTCAATCATAATACGTTAAGTCGATCTCACGTGTACAACTCGCTTTCATTACCGGTATATGACATACATGCAACACAAGTATGTCCCATGAAAAATATACTCTCTCTAATACTATATTCCATTTGCTAGTCCTTCAATGAAGGCCTTGTGGAATGATAGCCTATAGGAATGATATAGGTCTAGAGCCCAAGGGCCTATGCAATTATTTTGTATTGCTCTGTATTATTTCCAGAGTGGCACCGCCTGAGTTTATATTATCCTAATTCCTCCAAGGTTTACCGTTTCCCAAAAGTGTATCATTAGGGAAGTTTAGAAATCAAACGTAAACGTTAACGACAACGTTATTTTTGTACCGGAAATCATGCTGGTGATTCAAACACAAAATTATTTTATTCGTACGCGAAGTCGTTGAGGCATAACTAATGGTGCTTGTCGTATTCGCAGTTCATCTGGTAAATGGAAGGCACACCAGGTTTTAACTTGAAGAAAGTTGAGAAAAATTGCCCAGAGAAACTAATGCTTGGAAGTTGTTCTCTATGGCCCACTAGTATCAACCATGAAAACCGTTTAAAAATTCCAAAGCAAATTTTTGAAAAAATCAACATTTTGTTCAATTTCGCAAATTGACACCTTTAGATTAAAAAAAAACAATGCTATTTCATGATACTGATGGGACATTTCATGACCATCTGGATGAAATCTTTTATAGAGATCAATTCCCACTTATCTTTGACTTGTCGAGAAAAAAAAATTCAAAAAATCTGCTTTTTGTGAAAATTAAAGTTTTTTAGAGACCGTTCTTTTTTAAGAAAAAAAAAATGTCAAGTTAAATGTGGTTAGTCCAACACTAGTAGGAAAGGATCACCAATTAGAATTGCACCTGGAACTTTTTTTCAGCATGATTAGCTGCATTAAACTCTCTAATTGCCTGTTTCAATCTTTGTCCATAGTCTGGACGTTTGCTGTCTTTGACGAGATGGCATTTCCATTTTTGACGAGATGGCTGTCTTTGACGAGATGGCAAGTCGCCAATGACGCAGGAACCGCCTCGAATGCATGCTGAGTATCTCGCCGTAGGCCACAATTGTGTTCAAGGCAAAATGATGCAAGATGGTGAATGACCAAGTGTCTATGGACAAAGATTGAAACAGGCAATTAGAGAGTTTAATGCAGCTAATCATGCTTAAAAAGTTTCAGGCGCAATTCTAATTGGTGATCCTTCCTACTATCCTACTAGTCTTGGGTTAACCACATTTAACATGACAATTTTTTTCCTTAAAAAAGAACGGTCTCTAAAAAACTTTAATTTTCACAAAAAGCAGATTTTTTTAATTTTATTTTCTCGACAAGTCAAAGACAAAGTGGGAAATGATCTCTATAAAAGATTTCATCCAGATGGTCATGAAATGTCCCATCAGTATCATGAAATAGCATTGTTTTTTTTTAATCTAAAGATGCCAATTTGCGAAATTGAACAAAATGTTGATTTTTTCAAAAATTTGCTTTGGAATTTTTAAACGGTTTTCATGGTTGATACTAGTGGGCCATAGAGAACAACTTCCAAGCATTAGTTTCTCTGGGCAGTTTTTCTCAACTTTCTTCAAGTTAAAACCTGGTGTGAAGGGGTGACGGGTGATTATAAGCTGCCACCCCTTCTATTTGCCTAAACAACTGCCAAAATAGTCAACACGATTAGTTATGCCTGGGTAAAAATCGCGTATAAAAAAAGATTTTTTTTACGTTTGAATCACCAGCGTGGAAATGCAATATATAAAATCTGGTTATGAATGTGTAGTATGGAAAATAACGTTGTCGTAAAGTTAACCTTTATCGTTTGATAGTCCAAACCTCCCTAATATGGGTACGCTGTAGCTGTGCTTCCAATACAGCTTTTAAACCAGGTGTCCGCCAAACAACTGCATGGGCGGGTCCACTGCAGGATTTGAGTTAAGCTCGGCAACAGATGCATCTGCCAGTGTTTCTGTTTGTCAGTGTGTCCCCTGGCAGATAGATCGGAACTTTTCTCTGTGTGTGATCCATATTGTCAAGTTGCAGCTTGGAACATTCTCGACACAGATGGTGAACACGGAAAAAGTTACACCCGGACATCCTGTAATGGAATCAGAATAAGCTCGGACACACACGGGGTTTTCTGTAGTGGAAACGCAGCTTAAAGGGACTAGGAAAAATTTTTCAAGCTTCGGTTATTACAAAATGCTAGTCTTTCATGATAAATTCCCACCGTCAATTCACTTTTTCAATCAAGTGTTAATTACTGGCACCCAGACAAATCAGTTATCACCACACCATGGAGCATTCACCACGTCATTGGGAACCTAATCAACATAATAGAGTACAGGTTCGCTCCGTACAATACATACAGCTACAGGTTCCCAGTGACGTGGTGAATGCTCCATGGTGTGGTGATGACTGATTTGACTGGCAGTAATTAACACTTAATTGAAAAAGTGAATTGACGGTGGGAATTTATCATGAAAGACTAGCATTTTGTAATAACCGAAGCTTGAAAAAATTTTCCTAGTCCCTTTAAAGCAAGGTTCATTGGCACACGGATCCGATCCGTTTCCAGTCTGTTTGCCCCTAGTTTTCCGGATACGACAACGCTGAAGTCCGTTTGATAGATTTTTTACGGACATGAACCGGACCAATTCCGTGTGCCAATGAACCTTGCTTTAGCCTGTCCTCCACTGCCTTCTAATCTCCCATTGTTTCCCCCTAATCATGATAATGATGGCTATTATTGCCCTCGCAGGGTTTATGCTCAACCCGCCGGCTTTGGCATGAAAGTAGGGGTAATAGCAAGAAAGGACAAGAAAATGCCTGTTCAGTGTGTCGTAGTGGTTGTTTTCACGGCAATTTGTTTCTGTCGTTCCCCACAGAATACGTGCCTGGGCGCGGAGGGCCGACAGGCCCTAAACTTTACAGGGTCAGGGAGATTTCTTGAATAAAGGTTTCTCGGGCCGGTTTCTCACAGCTTAGACGGTTTTCTTTACGACTTAGGCTGGGGAACTCACAATTACCTTACCATGCCCTTGCGGGTATCATAATTTAATATGATGATAAGCCCCGAGAAAAGGCATACGCCACACCACACCTCGGATTGCGTGATAAGCGGGTCATAGGCCTGCTTTCCATTGGAGCGTTTCCGTGCGCGGAAACGCTCGAAAGCATTGTTTTTTTCCGCGGCCTGACCAACGAAGCGGAAACAAACAATGCTTTCGGGCGTTCCCGCGCACAGAAACGCTCCAATGGAAAGCAGGCCATAGCCACACCACAGAAACGCTGATTTCCATTGGAGCGTTTCTGTGCGCGGAAACGCTCGAAAGCATTGTTTGTTTCCGCTTCGTTTGTCAGGCCGCGGAAAAAAAACATGCGTGCATGTGCGTGTATTTTTCGGTGAGTTCTGCCTCGCGAGTCAGAAAACTCACCGAAGATACGCGCACATGCGAGCTATCTACTGAGCAAACGGTCTCGAATGACTTGCTCCGCACATACATGTAGCTCCAGTGTGCGACATGCTTTAGGGGGTCAAAAAAAATGAAATAAAAATAATTGCTGTATAAAAGAAAAGGTTGATCCACCGAAACGCTTTCGAATATTCAAATTTATTTAGCTGTGCATTTACACGTCAAGGACGAAGCGCATTCCATATATTGTACTAATATGTCATTATTTAATTACCTTTTGTCAGTCTATGACGACACAGGCCCAGCGTGTTATCATCATCGTATCCGGTATTAAACAGTTAAAGACACCAGCAGGAGTCCTTGGTCCTCAGTGGGACTGCTCCTGAGCGTACAACGCCTCGTTCCTCATGGCTGCCGCGATTGCTAGTGTATCATTCGTAGTTGTTGCCTGTCTGTCAGAGCCTGCCCCCCCCCCCNACTGACGGAATAAATTGTGTTGGCGATTTACGTTCAGCTGCAGCGAAAAGTAAAGGAAGGGTGACATAACCCCGAATTGTGCATTTCTCGTCCAATCCAACAGGTCGAAGCCAAAGGCTGTGGCAGCTCCCAAACCTCCCACCCGGGGCTACAGCGGGCAACAGAGGTATGACGAGATCGTGAAACACTGCCTAAGGACTCGGACCCTTTGGGAAGACCCTGAATTCCCTGCAGACGACGTGTCTATCTTCCCCGATACGAAGTTTCCCAGATCGCCTGAATGGAAGCGACCATCGGTATGTATACTGGCGCGAGTAGTGCGATTGATACTACATGTACAGCGGATGTTTCCATTGCCTTTTGCCGGAGCATTCTAAAACTAAAACAACTTCGAATATATGATTTTTCCTAAAACCATTGTTCCATTTTAGCGTAAAAAGAGCTTTGGAAATATGGGCCCCGGGGTTGTATTCACAAAGCGGTTCTATCATTAGAACCGTCTTAGGCCAGTTCCAAATGTACTGGTGAAGCACACTTGGAACCGGTGTAACGTTTTTCAGTGTTCCCCATCTGTGAGTGTTCCCCTGCTATTGTCTGACGGAATAAGCCGCGACTCGACAATGGAGGACACACAGAGAAACGTGTCGATCTATCTGCCAGTGTTTCCAGAACAATAGGGGGAACACTGACACACGGAAACACTGAAAAATTTTACACCGGCCTGAGACGGTTATGATAGAACCGCTTTATGAATTCGACCAATGGAGACCTCACTAAATCCAGTCTCCAATGATAATTCCTTGAAATGCTTGTCATATTTGTTTCACTCTCCAACAGGAAATCTGTGCGAATCCTCAGTTGTTTGTTGGAGGTGCGAGTCGTTTTGACGTCATGCAAGGGGCACTCGGTGAGTTTCTTTCAGCCATTATGAATCATTATTAGATCCCACTCGAAATTCTGAATTCAAATAAGGCATGTCGAAATTGTCATGCTTTCACTGATGAAACATAGTTGATATCACTGGGTAGGAAATCTGTCTTTCTATCTATCTATCTATCTATCTATCTTCTTCCACCACACTCAATTGGCACACGATTCCAAGAAAACAACGCAATGACCTCAAAATCAAGTAGTACCATCGAGTAGTCAATATTTGTATCCAGGTCTGAAATGTTAGATAGTTTCAAAAAATGACTTTATTAGCGAATTTGAAGAGGTTTTTGTTCTGAACTGATGAACTTCGATATTTCCCTTGGTTGGTTGGTTTTTCGTTTGGTTCAGGCACGAATGATGGATCCGTCTCCGTCTCCACCACTTTGCCCTTCCTCTGGTCTCTGAAGGCAGACCCTCCCCTCCCCTCCCTGACTGCTGTGCCACAGAGTCATACCCCTCCTTGCTCTTTCTTCATTCAATTTCCACTTTCTGATGTACGGACCATCAACTTTGCTGTCAAGCAGATTTCACAGTTCTAGTTTTATATCTGATTTTGCTAGAACGAGACAAGCTAACCAAATAGAGCATCTATAAAACTACCGTAACGTCGATCTGGCTTTGTCTTCCTCAGGTGATTGTTGGCTCCTCGCTGCCGTTGCGTCCCTCTCACTTCATGACGAGTTGCTGTACAGGGTCATCCCGCCCAATCAGGACTTCAAAGATACAGGCTGTGTCAAATTCAGATTCTGGCAGTATGGAGAATGGAAGGAAGTGTTGGTCGATGACCGGTTACCCACCATGAATGGCAACTTGGTTTTCATGCACTCTGCTGAAAAGAACGAATTCTGGTCCGCACTTCTCGAGAAGGCATACGCCAAGTAGGTCATATTTACATGTAACTTTTTATTTTTTTCAGTGTCAATGATTGCACCCATCAATGATCCATTCAAAATTCTGAAAGAAAAGAAATAAAATTCATCCAATACATGAGACATTGCATTAATGTGCCTCTCCACACGCAAGTTGGCTTTTTGTGGGCAACTCGCCTAAAGCCTCTCTCACACGTGCGACAGTTGACCTGCGTTTAATTGCGATAGACAATCGCAGGTGTACTCTCGCAAATTAACGCAAACTATCGCAGACCTTGCGATAATATTGCAGACAGTCGCGTAAATCGTGAAATTTTGAAAATGTTCAAAAAATTAAACCTTGTCGCATCCTTATCGCAAAGCAACTGCAGATTTGTCGCAAAATGTCGCAAAATATCGTTTATAACCCCAAATTATCGGTGTCGACCGAAGAGGCCGCAGACAGAAAACCCGTAAATTTTGGCCTGGGTTTAAAATTAGAAAATTGTCGCAGGAATGTCGCAGCTACTATCATGGATTGTCGCGAACACAACCGCAAGTGAACGCCAAAAAAACGCTGATTATCGTTAAGTTTACGACAATTCTGCGTTACTTCTGCGACAAATCTTCGATAATTCCTGCGATTGTTTGCGTAACGTAAAAAATACAATCGCAGGCCAACTGTCGCACGTGTGATAGAGGCTGAAAAAAAACGATTCGACTTTGCGCTAACCAAACGCTTACCAACAATGGGGAGTTACCCCTCGAGAGCCAACTCAAGAAAACTAAATACATGTACTGAAACATTTGATACGATGCATGTACAAACCATTTTGCTTTCATAGAAGTAGGAGGAAACAGCCCAAACAAACAGCAGATTGAACATCGACTCTCTTCTCGTTTCTGATTAGACTAAATGGCAGCTACCAAAACCTGAAAGGAGGCCAGACCTCTGAGGCTATGGAAGATTTCACAGGAGGTGTGACTGAGGTTATGGACCTGAAGAAAGCTCCTGCAAATCTCTTTACCATCATGAAGAAGGCCAATGAAAGACGCTCACTTATGGGATGCAGCATCAATGCTAAGGTTCTTTAGTAATTTACATTTTCCATATGCGATAATGTGGTGGATCGTATGGATCGCAGCAAGAAACCAAGTTTTCTGCATCTGCAGTGGCCTCCAGTTTAGAAATTGCCAGTTTTCTCGACTTGCGATTTGTATTGTAGCTGGCGATTTCTAAACTGGAGGCCTCTGCAGATGCAGATTTTAGTAGTCGGCCGTTATTTGAGACGCAATGAATATGTACGGCTGCAGCAAGAACGCAGCTCGTCAAATATGATGTAAGGAAAAGGGAGCTCAACGATTGGTTCCTTTCTGATTTTGGCCAACAGGCAAGCGGTTCCAAATAAAATGTGTTACATGTATTTTACAACTTACATCAGTGGCATCCACCAGAGCTACCAACTTAACCGACTTGATCTGACCTCCAAAACTATGTTAGACAGCTAGCGCTACATTGAAACATGAAGTCTTAGGTGGTTACTGTTGAACCCAATGGAAATTTCCTACAATCCAAATGACTCGTCCTATCTGGAGAGCAGCTCCCGTTCTTAATATGGCCTTGTCTTACCTCTATCACCCGTCTTTTTCAGCCCAATGAAATCGAAGCCAAAGGTGACATGGGCTTGGTTAAGGGACATGCTTACAGTGTGACAAATGTTGTCAGGGTAGGTTTGGCTAAGGGAAGATTCACAAGTTTTATATTCATTATTGATACTTATACATGAAGCACCACGTTACATCATTATCCATGATGGCCCTTCTTAGTTTGAACCCAATGGAAATTTGAACCCAATTACTTCTGCCCTGGCCATGGGCCTGAGTGTTCACAACTTGCGTTGACACTCTCAACGTATTTTAGTAACATCTCTTCACTTTCGACACAAAATCGAGAAAGTTCAGTATGCTTTTTTCATCTCTCTACCGTTTTGTCATCTCAATCAAAACAAATCTTGTTTGCAGGCATTGCTGTCAAATGGGGAGGAGGTGAAGCTGCTTCGTATTCGTAACCCATGGGGAAATGAGCGCGAATGGGAAGGGGCATGGGGCGATGAGTAAGTTGGCTTTCATTCTCCATAGGCCTTTCGAGTTCAACCCAGGTTTCCTTACGGGCTCTATGTTCGGGTCGGACTTCAGCCTAAAAGTATAGCTGAAGTTAGACTTTGAGTTGATCATCGGTTACCTGACAACAACGGATCTGCCATTCGTACTGGTCAGCATAATAGAATATGTTGCCAATCATTCTGTTGACCGAAACACTGACAATCACGTTGACCGCCTACGACATGACATTTTATATGACTTCATTCCGCGTACAGCCCCCAACAATAGGGAGTTTTCGCAAAGCCCCCGACGCCAACGCCAACGCCAAACCCATTGTTCGATGGTACGAAGAGAGCACCGAACAAAAGGATAGCCGTTTGCGTTGGCGTTTCGGGGGCTTTGCGAAAACTCCGTAATATTATCAGGAATCAACCAGTACTAAATCGATTACATGTACGGTAGGCCTACATTCTGCGTCATATTCATGATAAATTATTTCATTGCCAACCATAATTTTGCAGATCTCCTGAATGGAATAAGATGGGTCACTCTGAGAAAACACGACTTGGCATTACTTATGATGATGATGGAGAGTTCTGGTGAGTTGTTTAGGGTCCGTGCACCTGAGAAAATTGGACAGAATTCTTGGTCAAAAACACAAATTTTGACTAATTTGTACTTTTTAAGGAAGTACCCCCAGGCCTGTACCCCGCCCCCCCCCCAAGGTATCTCCGGGTGGCACAGGCCAAAGGAAATGCCGCAAAAGTCAAGAATGCATTGAATCTGCATCAGGCTGTTTACAATGAGAACAACAACGAAATGTTGGTACATTAAAGATAATGTATCACGGATATTTTCGCGGGCCACGAAATTCATTGTTTATTTACATTTTGTTTGTTTATGTCCAGGCTTTCGTTGTCATTGTGAGTAAATTGTTGGTGGCATGCCCCTCTAGAAATTCTGTTGCGTCCAAAAGTATTCATTTTGGTGGGTTGGCATGTCCCAAAAGTCCAAAACAACATAATGTAAACATCAATGTTTACAAACATTGAATGTAAACAATGAAGTCGTGATACATTTTCTTTAATCTCTGACTCGGTCGAATCATTACACGTCAGGAGAGAGGTAGCCAACTTTTCTTTGAATATTTCAGGATGACGTATGATGATTTCATGAAGTACTTCGACAAACTTTTGAACTGTGTGCCCTCGGGCCTGACTCTGCTCCTAACGATGATCCTAAAGGCAAGAAGATAAGATGGGAAGCCCGTGAGGAATTAGCTTCTTGGCATAAAGGTGTCACTGCAGGTGGTTGCCGTAACTTCATAGGTGAGGATTTGTTTAACAGTCGATCATTTCTGATATTTCTTAAAGATAATATATCATGACTTCATTGTTTACATATTCAATGTTTGTAAACATGGATGTTTACATGACGTTATTTTGGACGCTTGGAATGGGACATGCCAACCCACCAAATTGAATACTTTCAGTAGGAATTTCTAGAGGGGCATGCCACCAAAAAATTACTCAGTCGTAAGACAAAGACAAACTGGACATAAACAAAGAAAACGTAAATACCGTAAACAATGATTTTCGTGGCCCGCGAAAATACCCGTGTGATACATTATCTTTAACTTCCAACTGAGGATTTATTAACAACTTAGTCAACGCTGATGATTGCCATTAGGCATGTTAGGCCTGCTACAGTTTATCTCAGATTTAGTGCTGTTGTTATATGCCCGATCTCGGATTTGACCAACCAAGTCAACAGGTATGTTGACTACCCTTCAATTCTGAGTTCGCATTTGATTTGGTGAACCTTGTACTATTATACTACATGTACATGTACACATGTATCATTCCAGAATCTTTCCACTCAAATCCGCAATTCCACCTCAGGGTAGATGACCCAGATGACGATGATGATGAAGATAATGCCACCATCATAGTAGGTCTTATGCAGAAAGAGCGAAGGAAGAAGAAATCTGAGGGTGGTAACCGGACAATTGGATTCAGTATTTATAGGGTAAGATTTAAGAAGCTGTGTCAGTGTGAAATGCAGTAGGCCTACTAAATGATTCATTCCTGATACTGCAAATCATTTAAAACTGTGAGTTAAAGACCATTGGTGATTGCTTGTGTACAGCCAATCAGGGCATTAGGCCTATTATAGTTGCTAGGCAATTTGAGAATTTGATTGTATAATATAGCAAAGAGTGGATGGCAGGTCGTCCAATACGGATTTTTGTTGGATGAAGAAAAGTTATGACTCGGCTTCGCCTTGTCCGATATAACTTTTCTTCATCCAACAAAAATCCATATTGGACTCCCTACCATCCACTATTTGTATATTGGTGATTGCTTGTGTACGGTACATGAAGATCACTGAACATCAAAAATCAAATGACGAGGAAGGCATTGCGGTTTTTGATGGAAAACTTCAATGCTTAACAAGTAGTTGATTTCATCGTTCTAAAATTGTTTGATTAAGCCTTAGTTCTTATTCTACCATTACTAAATTCATTTCCTTTTGTTTTCCCACCTTCAGCTAGAAGAAGGTCAAACCTTCAATGGTCCCCTGCAGAAGACATTCTTCCAAACACACAAAACATTTGCAAGGTCCCATACCTTCATTAACGCTCGTTGCATCTGTAACCGATTCAAAGTACCTCCCGGAGACTACGTTATAATACCATCAACGTTCAACCCAGGAGAGGAAGCTCATTTCCTTCTTCGAATCTTCTCCGAGAAAGAGCATGTGGCTGTGTAAGTAAAACTTTATCAGAGAAGTGATCTCCAGGGTTTTTTTATTTTTGGTAATACACTGAAAGCCCTCTCATATGAATTCTGAGTCAGAAATGTAAGTTTAACCACATAGGCTTAGCTATAAATTCGGATTTCTTTTGCAGGGCAATGGATGAAGAAAGTGGAATGCATGATGTCGAGGTGAATACTCTCTAGCTATGTTTCAACAATTCATAATTGAAATACACTTGTTTTCTTGCATTAATCGGCACTGACTGTCTTTTGATAATGATTGTCATGCTTCATTCACAGAAAAAAGAGAAAACGCCCGAGGAGCAAGGAAGAGCTGAAGAAATCAGACAAGTTTTCTTGAAGATAGCAGGCGAAGATGAGGACATGGATGCTGAGGAACTGAGGAAACTTCTTAATGCAGCCTTCAGAAATCGTGAGTAGCAGCAAGTAGACAGATAGGCCTACTTAGAACTTCAACAACACTTTACCTGTTGTGTCTCTCCCCTTGTATGGCTAGCCAGATCACACCCACGATAACTGATCTACAGCCTCCTGGTTAAAATGTTTGCCTTATGGGCATATTTGTGTGACAAACTTTACCTTATCTAGCTGACTTCGAATAACAGGTAGCCTGTCAAATTTTATGTACCTACCAGTATGACAAGTATGGTACGGTACTGAACACTTTCCACCTCATTGGCGAAGTAATTTACATATGTTGATATATTTTGCCGTGTCCCTCCAATCAGGCCAAGGTGTACAGCGTAAGTGAAGTTATTACAGTGGAACCTCCCTTAACGGACACCTCTGCCAGGAGGACACCAAAGTTCAGTCCCAAATTGACCGTTTCTATTCATTATGACCTCTAATCAGGACACCTCTTGTCAGTCCCAGAGGTGTCCTTAATAGAGAGGTTCCACTGTAATTAGAAATCATTATTTTTATGTCATATTTATTTTGGTATCTTGGACTAAGTATTGGGCAGTGGATTGGTATGCATTTCAGTCAGGTGCCAGAGCAAAGGTCACCACAGACAATTCAAGGATTTGCCTTGCCGCATGTGAAAAACCATTTGCAATAATTTTGCTTACAAATTTATGGTGTTGGCTTGATAACGGAATCAGCTGTGATCAGGGACCTTCACAAAGCTCCCGTAACTTTAAGGGTATGCAAATCCTTTGTCAGGCTGATAGTGAACAATAGGTTGTGCGCAAAAGGACACTATAATAGGTTGTGCGCAAAAGGACACTATAATGTAGTAATTGCGCACTCCTGTAAGTTACAGGAGCTTCATGAATAAGGTCCCAGCTCACTAACCCTGCAAGCATGAGATGAGCTCAAGCTTTTCAAGACTACAGCCCGTATTTTAGAATGCTTCTCAACGTAAAGGAGTTCCTCAAAGCTATTGTTCTCCAGTTGAGAACAATAGCCTTGAGGAACTCCTTCACATTGAGGAGCATTCTAAAATAAGGGCCGTTTACATGGTTAGCACCCACAAGAAAATTCATGGCAAAAGCAGACTGCATTACATGTATGTTGACAGAATTTTCAAAATAATGTGTGTAGGTTTTTAAGAAAGTACATTTAAGGGTTATGTAAAGTGACTCGAAATCTCGAATTTTTGATGCAAAAAATCTGACTAACTGCACAAAATCTTGGAAAAATAAGGCTCGGGGCACCTCAGGAACCGTCATAAGAAGGTGCCCCGAGCCTTATTTTCTCAATTCAGTGTGCAGTTAGTTGGATTTTTTGCGTCAAAAATTCGAGATTTCGAGTCACTTTTCGTAACCCTTAAATCATTCAATGGATCTTGAACTGAGGAAAGCAAAATGCTAGAATACCCGTAAAAGTTTTGGTCAATAGTTTTAGTTAAATTAACACCACCTTGACAAAATACTGCAAATGTGTGTACTCTGAATGATTTCCCTAAATGTAGTTCATGAACCATGTTTTCCTTTTTTTTGACAGAATTTGATTTTGATGGGTTCAGTATTGAGACAACCAGGAGTATGGTAGCTCTCATGGATGTTGATGAATCTGGCAAGCTAGGCTGTGAGGAATTCACGGCTCTCTGGGATCTGATCTTCCAGTGGAAGGTAGGACAAACACAAAAATACAAGTGAATCGAATGCAACCAAAATAATATTGTGTTACTTTTTTGGCACTGTGAAAATACTCTGAATCCTCAGATTTATGGGTACAAGTGTCCACCTCATTAAAACTTTGCGTGACTGCCCAATTATTTCATATGCATGTCTTTACAAAGGGACTTTACCGTGAATGGCTAAGGTTGGGTTCTCTGTGAATGTCTGAAGGAACTTCGCTCTGTTGCTTGCCGGGTTGTGAAATCGACACGTAGTCTGGATTTGAAATTGATCCCACTGGGTGAGAAGGCCTATTGTGACCGCTGTGTAAAAGTCACAAAACCCGTCAGTCGAATCGATCGCAAGCTGATCGTATCCTGTAATCGAACGCGGAGACCTTGAAATTGACCATACTGAAGTCGGCCGGACGTCATTCTGCCACGGTCGTAGTGCGCGGAACAAGCCCATTGGCCATGCCTCTGAATAGACCTACGTAACCCTTTTATATTGCGATTCAGGGGGCGTGGTCTATCCGTCGGCTTGAATATTCGATGTGTACCCATAAATCTGAGGATTTAGAGTAATTCATTCACACCACTCACCATACCATGCTGAGGTGTTAATTCAGTTCCAGTTTATCGAAAATAATGCAAAGTGAAAAATGCACCAACATTCCTCATTATTTCCAAGACGGTTAAATATTCCTTTCTTCCTGGAAGTGTCATTCTACTGTACCATGTCTCCACAAGATTCGAACAAACCAAGTGCAACAGTGTCTCGATTTTTTACTTATTGTCATTTCAGGCAGCATTTGGAGTTCATGATAGGGATAGAAGTGGCAAATTGCATTCTCTTGAATTACGTGGGGCTCTCAAGCAAATTGGTAAGTGAATTAGTTAAACAGGCAGGGTCCATATTCATAAAGTGTCAGTGTGAGTGACACTTATCCTTTGTTCTACACTTTTTTTGTTCATGTTTAAGGTCTGACCTTGAGCAATGAGGCACTGAAGTCTACAATCTTGAGATACGCATCCAGGAATGGAGAGATTGAATTTGATGACTATATCCTCTTATGTTGTCGGCTCAGGACTTGCTTTGGTAAGTACTGTATTCATTTTATTGGAAGTATTAGGTAATTAAATTACTCATTCATATCAGCTTAAATTTCCATTCTCTTGAGTGAATTGCATATACAATTCATGTTAATCAAAAGTGAACAAACTATGGCTGTTTCTCATCACTATGCATGGGTGTATTGGATTTGATTGAAGTGGTACATACATGTAGCTGGGCTTGTGTGTTCCTGATGCCAGATGAATACCTAGGCTATGTCAATACCTATGTCAACATCTTTTTTCCAGAAACCATACAAGCCATGCAGAAGCCTGGTTCAAGGAATATGGCCTTTAACAAGGACCTGGTAAGTTTTTTAGCTGTAGATATTTTCCTGACACAAAACTGAACTGCCGGCTGTACACTCACTCAAGCATATGTGGGAAAATGTACAGTAATGTGATGATGACAAAATGTAGCATAATGTATGTGCAGGTACATAGCAAACTGTTCAGTAACCTGTACATGGCAAAATGTATGACAACATACAAATGTTGATAACTAATTGTACATGGTGGGAGTGCACAACATGGTTCTGAAGATTTTACCAATGAGTGAGTGATACATGTCATAATAGCCTGATGCCTGATGCAAAGCAATAGAAATGGAATCTACGTCAAGAAAACAACTGGCGCATTTTCTATCCACTAATGATGTGGTTCTTCATTTTTAGTTGTTGTTAGAAATGGCAAAACTTGACACAGCTCTTGCACCAGTATGCAATGTATTGATTTTTCGGTGAACTGCTATTTTACTTTTATGGCTATTTTTTCAGTAGGCCTACCTACAGGTTAACACAAGCATGATTCTACGTTATCTCTTTCTAATATTCCAGTTCATCAAGACATGCATCTACTTGTAAGAAAGGCATGGGTGAGGAAGTGGGAGTTATGATGATGTGTCGCTTATAACTGAATGCCCCGAGTGAACGGCCTACAAGTCATAAACCTATGAATGATTTTATCTCGATATTTGCCAGGTTTTACTGTGACAATGCCTTGTTAACAAAACTACTCCCATGTATTGTATAATACCCGGTGATGTTGACTAGTGAGGGAATCTTATATCATCTACCGCAAGCCGGTATTCTAACAACTTTATATATTCACTGCGTAGCAGTAGTAGTCATAGAAATTTGTTACTGGGGAATAAGGAACAGTAATACGATGTGTAGAATAAAACGACTCCATATCCTCCCATAGCAAGGCTTCTGTGTATACATTATAGCCGTGTTTACACCTGAGGAAATTGCCGGACCTGACCCGGCTCTGACCCGCCTTTTTTGCGTTTACACCTATGAAAATCGGATCCGGGTTAAAAATTGCCGAACTAATTTAGCCCGCTTTCGCTCGGCGGGTCTGATCCGGGTTATGCTTTAGCCCGGCAATTTCATAGGTGTGGACAGAAAAATGCCGGGCTAAAACGTTTACTGAGCCCACCGACAGGTGTCGGTCTGCTAAAATTGAATGGGTGGTGTGTCTATAAATAGCGTGGCCAGCGTTCAATATCGTAAGACGAATAATAGGTGTGGACAGAAAATTCAATGGATCCGGGTTAAATTCGAACCCGGGCCTGGAAAAATTGCTTAGGTGTAAACACGGCTAATGTAACCTATTTAAATGTGTTAAGTGTTATTGTCTTCATTCTCAAAATGAAATTGGTTTGTTTTACTTGTACCGTATATCAGACTGCTCAAGTTTTAATATCAGACTGCTCAAGTTTTAATACACATGTATTGACAATATGGTACCGCTCAATGGTATTGGTTCTTTTACATACAGGTGTATGTTGGTAAAATAAAGTATGTAACTTAAAAAATAACTTGTTGATTTTAAATTATGCATTACCTTATACTGGCACCATTTGGTGTATTAGCTTACAGTACAGATCACAACTGACAGCCCTAAATTTGCATAAGTTGCGCATAACTTACGCACAACCTACGTGCTATGTTTGTTACGCATAACTCAGTCTTGTTTCTGCATAACCTGTGTGTAACTTACACGTGGTATTTCATGCCGCGCAACTTGCATGACTTGTGCGTATGTTACACGGCATGTCAACTGTTGGTATGTCAGTTGTGATCTTGTACTGTTTTATATCACTACCGTCTAAGGGCATTACTTTATACCAGTACAGTGCATTACCTTGGACAAGTACCACTGCATTTCATTATCTTCAAACTCTTGTATGTGGGATTCTTCTTGACTTCGAGATTGTTGGCACACCATCTCTAGGTACATTTTGACACTGACGTTCAATGGTGCATGTGAATCCATCAAGTTGTCAAGAATGCCAAACATAGCAGTCTTGGGTTGTCAACAGTTTATGATTTGTTTTCATCATGGCCACCACTCCTACGAACAGACCGCGGTACATACGCACAGGTCATGCAAGTTAAGATACCCGTGTTCTGTTGCTGCCATGTTGACATTAGTGAGGTTTCGCAAGCACCCGGTTAGGCCCTGCGACAACGTTTATTGTGTTGGTGTACTCAAACAATAGATAAACGTTGTCGTATGGCCTAACCGGGCGCTTGCAAAACCTCGCTATTACCTCTTGTACATGTATACAGACAACAAATGCACAATCCATGCACCTCATTAGACAGTCAATATTCCACAATTCCTTTCCTGGTAAAGTATACTCTTCACTGAATCAGTTTCAAGTATAGCCAACAGAGTTAACTGCAAACTTCAACACCAGTTCAACAATTCAATGTCCCTACACAATAGGTCCATTTAAATTTCATCTCCACCAAAAGAGTACTGCTCTGAACTTCTGAGTCAATACCAGTACTGTGAAATTGTTTTCACCCACAGCCAGAAAGTCCCGGGGGGGTCACTCCCCACACTGGCCATACACCATGTGTGTTCCTTGCTTTTTGAAAAAGCCCCCTCTGGCGGGGTCATTGAATTCATGATCCACACCCCCTCCAGCTGGCAGAAAGAATATCTCCCGCCCCCTCCCGTACGATGAACACAGTCAGCGCGCCAAGTCCCGCTGCCTTTCCCGCTCTGTCAGCCACCTCCCGCTGCTGTTGCCGACGGAACATTGCCTTTTGTTGCGGGCAGGGGAAAAGTTATAATTCAGGATGGGCCTTGTGTGGGAGAAATATGCTGGCCCATAGGCTTATTGCGTGAATGATAGGGAAATAAGGGGCCTCTCTGTGATCGCGCGGGCCCGCCGAAAATCGGCGAAATCACCCCCTATTCCCGCTTTTTTAGGAACGCACATGGGGTTATGTTGAGCCAGGGAGTGACCCCCCCGGGC
>NMRB01002141.1:13069-29200 GCA_002633025.1 Notospermus geniculatus | reverse complement strand
TAAAGGCCTCCATACACTGAATGATAAAAGTCGAAATTAATCACTACAATTGTCCGTTCCAAAATACTTTTTGTGGAAACGTTCCATAAATGTTAAATTTTTCTGACACTTTTGTGGAGTATTTCTACACGTCGCCAGATCAAGTGCTGTCGAACTGACCATAGCTTCGACTAATTTCGACTTTTGTCATTCAGTATATGGAGGCCTTAATGCATACGTGGATACCTGGGAACAAGAATTACTCTACATGGGGCGGGATTGATAAGCGGGAGCTTAACAACATTGTCAATAGAGGTCTCCTTTAACGCAGGTATGTTTAGCACAGGATAGGGAAGAAATACAGTGGCCCTTTAATTCTCACCTGGTAATGAGTCAAACGATTTGCGTTTTCTGCCAACCACTGGACTATGTCTCGGCTGACGACATATCCTGACCCACAACTGAAGGGTGGGTATGATACAGACTGGTACTTGGTCTCCTTCCACTTGCCGGCAGCATTAATGGCCCAGTTGTATCGAAATCTGCATTTGGAAATAGTAAGAATGTCAGGAACTGAACACAAAAAAGTTCAACGATTTTGCTTTACTTCTGAAAGCATCTGTTTAAGCTTGTTTTCAAGACTCACATTGACGCAGTTTTGCAAAGAAGCAGAATTGCAAAGGTTAACGGAGCCCAGTATTGCCACTTTTTCTTGACAGCCGGTGTACCACCATCGCCGTGTGCGCCACTCTCCAACACCAGGGACTAACTACGTTGTCGGCGAATGGACCCGATGTACTTACTACATACATTTTGTAATGGTCTTTTTGTAGTTCGTATTGCTGCCACTAGGTGGCTCCCTCTATGTCAGCATTCAAAATACCGGAAGATCGCATACCATGCTCCTTTAATACATTGAGGTTGATTTCATTCCCGCTTTCAGGTGATGACACATTTTTTCTTTAGATCGAAGTAGGGGATCATTTCCCACTTGCACATAAAAATTAAAGGGAGACTCCACTCATTGTGTGAAATTTTGAAATATCGTTAATACATTCAAATTCATTGATATCTGCAACATGTTTTTTTTAAAATCAGCAAACTGATCATTTTAAGTATTTTAATTGGATCCCAAGGGGACCATTGCATAGCATACATGATGTCATATATGCTCAATTCATCGCAATTTATGGCAATTGTCTACATGGATTGATAAAAATTCAAAAGTTTTCAATGAATGGAGTCTCCCTTTAAGATGGTCTGTACACCTACCTTCCCCACCATATATTAGATTTGACGGTCATCGTTTCAAATTTATCGAGAATTCTACCAACATCAAGGAAACAGTCATCATCTGTCTTTAATGCATAAGAGAATTCCTCGTGGCGTGCAGCCCTGAAGTCAATGAAAGAATGGTGTGTGTTTTGGTATTCTTCACTCAGATGGCTCTCACATTCAAGTCCCGGATTCAAGTAGCAAGCATTTCATCTCCTTGCAAGTATCTCGAGTTATGTTACCGCGAGCTCCATCAAATACATGTAATACCCACTGGCAAAGGTCTGCTCATTCATAGAAAAGTTATCAAGAATTTCTACACCTTTGAATTTGTTATTGTAGTTTTTTAAATCAGTCACGACTCTTGAAATACATGTATAACCCTGAGATGCAGTTTTTAAGCTACAGCACACGTCACCACTTTCGTTGATCAAACAGTGGTTGCCACGAAAATGGCCAAGTGTGCCTTAGCCGGCAACGACCACTCACCACCGAAATTCTGTGGTGACCACGAGTTGCCGAAAATCAAACCGGTTCGACGGATTTCTCACCACAAAAATTGCTCTTTAGTTGCCAGTTGTAGTGATGTGTGCGCCATCAGTAGCACATGAGACCACTGAGTGGTGAAGTTTATTGTTGTAAACCAGCAATCGCCACAAAAATTGCCGACCACGAAAATTGCCTGTATGAGCAACGAAAATGGTAACGTGTACTGCTAGCTTTAGGCATCAGGGTATATTGGGATGACAGCATTCCAAAGGTAGCCTTCAAGGTTCGTTCCTCTCATCATTACAAAGTGTTCTATACAATGGTATTCTGCTAATGGATGAACCTACCATTGATAGAATGCCAGGAGTTTCCCGGGGAGGTTCCTGTAGACATCAACAGTAGGGACAAACACAATGTCCCTGTTGGTAAGCGACTCATTCTTCAAGGCCTCCACCTCCTTTTTCATGTCTTCCTTCCATTTGGCCGTCCTTGACAACTTTCCTCGGAGATGATTCTCAAGGACGTCAACGTCTGGAATTTAATGCCATTGGAATTGTACGAAAGCCCAGAAGGCTCATTCAATCTTCAAGCTTGAAGTAGAACTTCAATCTTCAAGCTTGAACCACCGACTTCAATATTGAAGCCAGACAAATCATTCCAATTTATGAGTTATATCGACCTTCATCCCTAAGAAATTGCGAAATTCAGTGTTTGATATGTTTAACATGATCCAATTCCAACCATTTCCGCGGATTACTATCAAAAAATGTACAATATTAATTATTTCCACTCCAATATTCAAACTTGAACCTTCCGACTTCAAGCTTGAATCCGGAGTTCAATCTTGAAGCTTGAACCTTCCGACTTCAAGCTTGAACCAGGGACTTCAATCTTCAAGCTTGAACCCTCAGACTTCAATCTTCAAGCTTGAACCAGGGACTTCAATCTTCAAGCTTGAACCAGGGACTTCAATCTTCAAGCTTGAACCCTCAGACTNCAAGCTTGAAGATTGAAGTCTGAGGGTTCAAGCTTGAAGATTGAAGTCCCTGGTTCAAGCTTGAAGTCAGAAGGTTCAAGCTTGAAGATTGAACTCCGGATTCAAGCTTGAAGATTGAATGAGCCTTCTGGGCTTTCGTAGAGTTGGGAACGGGAGGAATACTTGGGTCTTACTGCAGGCATTAAACCTTCACCACGGCACAAGAATTTGAAGAAGCAATTCCAGTATGAACATTGGAACCCGATTTACGGTTGGAATAACAATTAACCTTCTGATGAACACCCACAACTTTTAAATCTTTCCAATACAGAACAGTGCATTTCTTTTCCCAATACTCACCATGGACCTTGAAGGCAAATGAAACGGCAGGAACAGTTGTCCAATTACGAAACATTCTATCCTTCACCTAAAAAAAACTGACATTGATTTTTCGTGGCAAAGTAGCAATAGGTCTCAAAAAACATCCACTACATGCAAGGATTAAGCAGAATTACCTGATCCTACGGTAGCTAAGAAGTTTTGCGTGATTGCAGGTTGACTACAAGAAAAGAAGTAGGATTTATAGGTGTTTTCTGCATGTGAAGATTATCTCTTTATTATTCTGCAACCATCAGGCAATGAAGCTCTGCTGGTGTTGTGGCTTGGGTCTTGGATAAACGGCGAAAGAGGATCAAAAGTAGTTGTGAACTAGCTATCAGCAGGTATATTTATCATCAAGAGCCCCTCTCTCCCTCTTAACCGCTGTTGTGTTGTACTTATGATATCATTCATAGCATGCATGACAGAACGATTTCCACAGTGTTAAATCAGAGTTGAAAAATCAGCATTCCATGGCCATCAGATTGTAGCAATGGTAGTAAAGTAAATATAACAAAAGGTGGAAGGAGAAATCCCACAGGGAATTTAGATCTTCAGGCATGACTCACAATAACCTCTTGAGTAGACCGCATCATGGATTGTGATAATGCCAGCAGTTGAGTGCACCACCAGAAAATCATCAGAATTTCTTTATAATGCAGTAAATTGAAAGATTCAATGAATTTACCGCTCCAATTCTAACAGAAGGCCAATCCTCCAACAAATCCATTACTAGATTAGAAATGAAATCTTTTAAACAAGTTTACGCGAATCTTTTGTGCAAATTCTGATGTCAGCAACTTTACAAAATTAAGATCATTAAATATTTTTCTATTGACAGATATGACACGTGATTCTGCATTGTAATAAACATTTTCTTTACTTCCATGGAAAAGAAAAAAACATATACAGTTAAATAAACATGTCATGAAAAATAAAAACCTTGTTTATTTTGTGCAATTCAAAATGTCAGACAAGCACCAACCGTCAGGTGGTTGCAGTGAAGCTTCGAGATCATTGACGCCAAATTGCATGAAGTGTTACGAATACGACCCTTGCATGGCTTATAACCTTTACATTCGCATAGAAACCTTCGCCAGATATACAGAGATTGCTTACGGCCCACAATGACAACAGCATCTGACAGACAAAAATCAAGCAAAGTGGATGCCCCATAGTCCGCTGCCACTGAAATGTTTTTCTGTTAGGAAGTGGAGTACCTACTGGAGATATGGTGATCACCCCTCCGCCATTATCACAGATGACGTCGACCTTGCCTCTTTGCCCCTTTACTGGTAATGCATCTTCCTCAATGTGGACTGCAGCTTCAAATCCCTGCAAAGAGTCATGATGACACGTATCAATATAGTGTGGTCTCTGACGTGACTTGAGGGGGAAAATGTCGATCTTGTAACGTGGTGTATGTCGTTGAATTGGCACTTTCGTGGCTGTGGTGCACCATAAATCCCAGAAGCTATAATCTTGCCTCTTCATATCCCTTTTCTGCCTCCTCTCACCATGGACACATAGCTTCTGAATCCATGTGAATGTTCAGGATGATCAAGGAGATGCTGCATTTGAAGGGAAAACTTTCCCGCAAGCCATCTATATTGTATCGGTATCTAGATAAAAGCACTGGAAAAAAGGCACTGTGTATGTTGGCATGACCACAATAATTTTGAGAACGACAGCCTGAAATTAATGTTTTGGACCTAACTGACACAAAAATATTGGACCTTCCATCACAAACTGATCAAAATGGAGGAAATGTTTTTAGATGATAACAGTATGTCTGCTAATGTTCGTGATCAGTAGCCCAAAAATTAACATCAATTTGGGCTAAAGACCCACGTCAATTGCTAGGGACTTTGATTTTCAAACATGTGAACCTGGTAAGTTGACCATGCCCCTCGTTCAACACTCTTGAGCCCGTATTTTAAAATGCTCCTCAACATAAAGGAGTTCCTCAAGGTAAAGGAGTTCCTAACGTAAAGGAGTTCCTCAAGGCTACTGTTCTCCTGTTGAGAACAATAGCCTTGAGGAACTCCTTTATGGGAGCTTTCTAAAATACGGGCCTTGGTCAACTTCTGTTTGAGGAACAATTGGGGGCATTCATTAGGTTGTGATTACATAGAGCTACACAATATACGGGGACACACCAGTAAACAAGGGCTTCCTGGTTGCAAACTCTTTCTTAAAACCTGTGTACCCACCTCTATGTAACCGTATCCTAGACGACAAATATACTCTGTTGCTGTTGACATTTTTGAGTAGTTCTGCCTGTTTAATTAATTCTGCCTGTTTATTCCCTTAAATGGACCAGTTCAGACAGTGTTTCAAATACAGGTAATAAGACCCTGAGGTGGTATCAATCACACTGAGCCATCATTACGAGATGAATAAACTGGCCGTTATCACCATGAGCTGCTATGAAATGTCATCACCTTAGTAAAGTCATACATATAGATTGCATTTGGATCTGAACTCATGTTCGCATCAGCCACATGGGATTTTTGTGATCTTCAATGCTCTGGGGCGTTCAAGGAAAGTCCTTATGAAAGGTCAAGTATGTTTGTCCGTGTTATATAAATAATACTGTTACTACAGCCTTTTGAAAGACCAGAGGGACGTAAAAATGAAGCAATGTGAGAAACTGCTTTCATCTCAAAATTTCAAGGTGCAGAAGCTGGTATAGGCTACTGACGTTAAAAGGTGCCTATGAGTAAATAAGGATAATACAGTACTGTACACTGGTATCCATTCAACACGACAACCTGGTATGAAGAAATTACAAGCAACAACCAAAGAAAACCAAAAAATCTGGAACAAAGAAAGCAATTTCACAGTTGTAAATAAATGCAGCTGGATGTTTCGGCAATGATTTTCTTGATGTCGGGTACCGGTACAGAATGAATGAGTCAATATTAATCTGAACTCTTCCCGTCATCCATTGCCTGAAAAAGACGGTGTGGGGTCGAAAATTTGCAATGTCGGAGACGACTTCGATTTGGACTGAGAGTTGATAAGATGCCGGTACAGCCATATTGCAACAAAATCTATCGTTTTCCTGGAAATCTTGGGTTGTTTTCAATGTCCTTGGAGAGTTGTTTTATGGTATCCTGCGATACAATGGTCATAGACAGAGATATTCACCCCGGCACGCACAACCTCAGCTCCCATCCTAATCCTAATCTACATAGCCGGATATGCAAAGATCTCAGAGGACAACAACCATCTGCCGTCACACCATCCAACAAGGACCTATTAAACCGCCACGTGGTGTCGATCATACAAGATAAAACAAGATCTAACTCCACCACGGACTAGCCGACCATCTGCAATAACGCCCCGACACGCTAAGACATTACCATTTACAAGTCTGGGTGACTTGTCGCAATGTCCGATGGCAGTCTCCTGCCCCCGGGCGTCTGAACTCATTTATCAGATCATCGATTGTGTGACCAGTGGGGTTAATTGCGCAGATAAACTCAGCAACCAGACCACTGCAGCGAGTTCACGTCAGTGGAGACATACAACTTTCCCTGTTTCTAGAGCCTCCTATACAAGTTAGTCTTGTGAGAGGATGTCCATATTCAACGATCCTTGCATGTGACGGTCAGAATAACGACAACAAAATCTAGTTGCTAATGAGCATCCCCTTGGAGGACCTTGACAGACACCTAAATCATAAACTAATCAATTCCAACACGAAAGATAACCTTGAGGATGAATTAGGAAACTGCCGAGCAGAAGAAGATCACAAGTGATACCACTTAGGATTGAACCAGCTTCTTTTGAGTGTATCTTTCAAACGGATTGCTTAATTTCAAATGTAGGCCCTACAGTGCAGTATTGCAATGAGGTCTAGAAACTAGACCAGTGATCTCATTTCAAGTTGAAATGAAAATTACGGGAGCCTCGGATGGAGGACATCTTCGATAATCGAAGGGCGATCTGCTCACCACTGCGTTACATCGCACATCACCCTTCGAGAAATAGACCGGTCCGCGGCGTATCTTGGCACGATGCCAACTTTACCGGTCGACCAATCATACTGCACTTTATATCGGGTCTTCGGCTACCACTATTTGTACCACGATTCAAATTTTACAACACCGGTTCTGATTGGCCTCCTCTTCAAGAGGCAGCGGATACGCCGCAGACCCCGATCTATTTCTCGAAGGGTGATGTGCGATGTAACGCAGTGGTGAGCAGATCGCCCTTCCCTTCGATTATCGAAGATGATGTAGGATGACTCGCGTCGTTTCTTTCCTTGTTGCATGACCAATACTTATTGATACTGTCGAGCTAACACCAACACAAGACAGTCCAGGGACAGATCACGGCATATTTTATATACTCCGTTGACTCGGTTGAGTATGGTACTGTCTATTTCCAAGTGTGATCAAGTATTTTCAGTGGGGTTTACGGGTAAACTACTGGTATCTCAGACAGGTCCAAGCTGCTACCGAGTCTGATCAGGTCAGCACTTATCTGATATTGATTTGCTGCGGGGAGAACTGATCAACAACGCAATAACCACAACAAAGTAAAGAAGTCAAGACATCACGGAAAGACATAGATCTATTTCTATATTACAGATGCAGTTTTTCTCAATATTTACAAAGTTTTGGGATGCTTTCATCGCCCTTGACGGCGGATCAAAATATCAATATGTAATATATACTGAATAATTTTTCATTATATCACTATTGCAATCAGTCCACTGATGCTTCAAACGTGACAAACACTCAACGACCCTTACATTGCTGCTGGAGGAAAATTAAAATGATTGGAATCAAAATTGAAATCTTAGAAAGTGCTAACGTTATTGTGCAAAATTACCACGGAAGAGAGAAACTGAGTGATGTGTGGTTTGAAGCATACAGATGACCAATCGAAGAAGGCTTACGAACATTCAGATTCGATGTAGGAGACAAGAGGGTACCGTATCAAATTATCTTTAGTTCCATTATAAAGGAATAAATACCAAAATGTGAGGAATACTGAAGACAAGGGGGCCGGTTTCATAAAGTGACTTTAAGCTAATGGTACCTTTAACCAAATGGAAAATGCATTGAAGTTAATGGTACCATTAGCTTAAAGTCACTTTATGAAACAGGCACCAGAAGAACACCAGCCATGAGATTCTCCCCTTTTCTTATCGTGAAATTGGTCAGGGCCAAACAAGAGGTTCATTTCTTGGGCCACTTGACATCATAAGCTACAGACGTTGATAAGAACCGCGTTGTCCTTGTTCTACCACCAGAGAGTGAGCCTCTTTTAAAAGAGTTGTCTGTTGATGACAAGGCCTATGTCAGAGTTACATGTACCTTCAATGTAAAGGGAAGCTGTACAGTGCTCGGTATATAGGCCTACATTTGCTGCATTTACTCGATGTAATTATGAAGATGCTGCAGAAAAATGTTCTCTTCCTAACTAATTTAGGGCTAAATTTCAAGAGAGGAGGCCTGACAGATTAGGCCGACACGGCACCCACGATCAAGACCATTCAACACTGATGCTGCCCATAAGGTTCCAAGTACAAGGCACCTGAAGACAAATGCAGCAGATAAAGACCAGTCCCTATAGCCCCACGATTTTCAACACAACAACATTGATACATACATACAGCACACTTGCCATTGGACATCATATATTATATTCTACATGCACCTTCAGTAACGAAAAGTACTGTGGATTTCCAATGAAAAGAATGAAAAGTCATCATTTGCAAACCACTCTACTCTGGTAACTGCATCAGAATGAGGATAGGAGCCTTCCTCCCTATGCGGGGCCATGAGAGGCCACGCGATGAAGGTGTGAGGATCATCGTTATAAAGAGTAAAGCCTTTTAACTAAAGCGAATCTTCCCAATTGAAATTGTGGCCATGCAACTAGCATACATGTATTAATTTGAATATTTGTTTCTTTTGATTCATACTCCTGAATTCTACATTATGTGCAGAATTGGCTACAGTGCTCCTAGCAGTCAGAATTTTCCACCTGACAAAGTCTATCAGAGTCCTCTGAATCTAGAAAAGGCAACACTCTCATTCATGTCAATAACATACCACACACAGGTATTGACCAAACTTACCTCCTAAACTTACCTCAACCGACACATACCTCCGAATAGTGAGTTTCTGCAGAGGCCCAGTTAGGACTGCAGCAACGTTTCCCGAAAACTGATGTATTGTTCCGTTGGCATTAAAAATAGAACCCTAGCTAAACGATGTCGTCATCCTAACCAGGTCGTTGCAAAAACTCATTATTATCAAACAAGACTTCTTGTCAAAGCATTTATCATACCACTACAACTCAACATAACCCAAAACAGCATGCCATCTTGAGTGTTAAGCCAAAACCTAACAAGTCATATTTTGGTCAAATTTGAGTTGATACCATTTTTGGACTCACTAGGTTTCGTCTCATCTTCTAAAAGCATATTTCTCAAAACTGAAAAAATGACTTG
Source organism: Notospermus geniculatus (assembly GCA_002633025.1). Taxonomy (NCBI): domain Eukaryota; kingdom Metazoa; phylum Nemertea; class Pilidiophora; order Heteronemertea; family Lineidae; genus Notospermus; species Notospermus geniculatus. The sequence goes on along the minus strand of NMRB01002141.1, from coordinate 19,628 downwards.
GTAGGTTTTCCCTTAACACTCCAACATGGTCAATGGTCTAATGTGAATAACGTTGACCTTGCAATTCCATGTTACTTCTTTCACATTCTAACATTCACATTCAGACAGCACCTTATTCGCCAAGCCCGAAGAAATTCTTACTAGACTCATATGCGCAGAGCTAGGCTAGTCAGTTCAAGGGCATCAACATATCGAAAGTAAGGATTGACAGTCTTCAAATCACTTGCATACTATTGCCGTCACAAGTATTTCTTGCCGTTTCCAAGCTGTTAAATTGTTTCTTTGCTTCTGACAGACTGTCTCATGTCAGCCATTCCCAATTAGCTCCATCTGCGTTGGTGATGGAGGCAGATGTGTCAGCAATGAAGTAATAGATCACGAGTCCAATCTGCCAAGATGTTTGAGCGCTTCTAAGGGCGGCTGTCCATTGGAGCGTTTCCGCGCACAGAAACGCTCCAATGAACGACCGCCCTAACATGGCAAGATACCAGCCGGCTTTCACCTAACCCTTTATACCATCAAACCAACTTTTTAAAACTGAACAGGACAAATAATTCCTCATGACATGTATTCCCCTTGTCAAAAAATCATCATTTTCCTCACAATCTCACTTCCACTCTCACAGTTCGGCATACTAATTTCATCCACAGATAGACACCGAACGGCAACATGAGGTGATTTGCACGGAGGGATGAACATACGTCCGCACAGATTTGGCCAATTATACAAAAGAAATAGAGTATCTTGCAAAGAAGACAGTTCCACCAGAAAAAAACCAAGTATCCTCGGTTGCTACATGTAAGCAAGTGCATGAAAAAATAGAACATCATCAGACAGTTATGGGGATGGACACTGAACAGTGAGATCAGATAACCGTAAAAAAGTTAAGTAGCCAGACTCAAAGCTAGTTTGCTCAATGATTCCCCTCATCCCATATCACATCTTGGCACATCACGTAATGGTATTGTCATCATTATCAAACCATGATCACTCTGATCTGGGGAGCTATTCTTTGTGGAGGTTATTTTTCACATTGTCAAGCAAGGGTAGTCATGCGCAGCCATACCACAACGATATCTGATGAACTAGGTATAGTCAATTGTTGATGTCCCAATTTTGGGACGTGTCACCTTTGGGGATATAGATTCGATTCATGATCAGGGGTCTCATCTTGAGTTGCGATAGGACAGAAGAGGATAATACAAAGAGTAGTCTCGCGCAACCAGCCCCTCGTTCATACTCCGAGGTCGTTAGTCTCGTGCCACCAGACTCTTGCAATTTCCAATAAATTTCCAATTTTAGAGTCTGGTCCGTATGGTTACTTTGACTTGTAAAACCATCATGGCCGACAGTCTACCGCCGATGACGTAGAACACAATGCACAATCAATGCAAAAAGCATGCAGCTTGCGAGTATTTTGTAGCCCTNAAAATTGGAAATTTATTGGAAATTTCAAGAGTCTGGTGGCACGAGACTATACAAAGAGATAATACTCAAGAGCGGATTTCATTTGCAGGGCTCAGTATTTCCACCTCCAAGGAGTCAGAAGCAGTCGTTCTGACTACCAACAAATAGAAAAAAATCAGTCTCAGAGTCATCACAGTAATAGAGAGGCAGCATGTGCCACTATAAATATGCATTTTCCCATCTGGAGCAAATGCCCGATTGCAATAGGAGCCGTCAGCCGCGCATATTGCTAACAGATGGCAGCACAGTCTTAGCGGACCAAATGTACAGGAAATCTATTACGATCGCTGCTCGATCGATAATGACTGGGTCCGCTAGATGCATTGAATTGGGCCCTAGTGACACCTAGTGGTCAACTCGCTGACAGCTCCTATTGAGAGACCAACTTCTGCTGTGACTAAAGATAGCATCAACAATTACTTGGAATCAACAGGCCAGAGGGCGAGGCAAACGTTTTATTGCGTATATTTTTTTTGTAAGGGAGATGCCACGTCACGTCAGAAAATCGCTGGTACTGAGTTACAATGTGATTTAGAGAGCTATAAAAACCCACCAGGTGAAACTAACTGGTGGTTCCGTCTCCATTTGTAGGGCAGAGATATTCATTAGCTGCATTTGCCCAGCGGGCAGCCGAGAAAGACCACGCGGAATAAGCAATTGGCAGACATGAGCTCAGTTTGCAGCACAATTTAAAGGAAATCATACTTTGATGTCGTATTTTTATTGGTGGTTACCGCAAAAAGCCTGTTCGGTGCAAGTCCATTAGTTACAGGTTGTGTAACGGAAGACGAGAAAAAAGCGCTGTGGGAATAGAGAGCCCCATGTTGTTGTTCGTTTTGAGGTTTCACAGGAGAAAGTATTCATTGATCTAGGTGTCAACCCTAATCAAGTATCTTGGAGATTACTCTCAGCCGGTATACTAATATTTTTTATGGAGGATCAGAGATTCATGATATACTAGGAAGAGAGTAAATTATCACAAGACCTGAAGCCACAATAGATTAAGGAAGAAAACATATGAACAACGTGCCAAATCGTCAATATGCTTTTTTAGTTGTGCCTGAAAAGTTACAGGAGGCTGCAAGATAGGTAGGCTACATGCCCATCTCGCCTTTTCCCATTTCGCCTTCAAAAAGTATACATTTCGCCTTTTCCCGATTCGCCATCTCTCATTTCGCCTTATCTCATCATGCCTTTATCTCCATTTGCCTTTTTCTACCTCACCTTTTCCTACTTTGCCTCTGGTAAGTCTATAACTAGCCACACACACTTAGTCCATGTGGATTCTGCAACCTAACGTGCCTCAAGCTGGTGAGAGCAATAGCAAAACCTACCATAGGCCTACTGGTACGGCCACAAATATCACAGCCTTTGTCCCCCTAAATGGTGCATTGGTAAAAAAGGAGCAAGAACTTAGGCCCATTCTTTCAACTCAAATGGTCGGCCTTGAGATGCAACAATCCTTGCATCGTTACTCGCTCTATATCATCACTATCAGGCCTCAAGGGTATATTCCAAATCAAGGTCGGTAGGTTTTTCTAGACAGCAATTACTTTTCCAATTAGTGGTCGGGTAGGAATCTGTTCCCTCTTGTGACAACGAATAATGGTCTTCCAGGTTAGACCATTACATTTAATGCCATCTCTCTCACATCACATAATGTACCTCATCTATTCCAAGGAATTGCATGGCAGGTTTGCATTTCTCATCAATTTAGTAGCAGAAATATCATGCTTGAGTTGACGGTCACACTGCACGTTTTGGCCAATATTGCACTAATGGTATGAAATTTCAAGGTTACTGGTACCGTTGTTATATCAGATGTGAAGGACAGATAAAAGAATGAGGCAGCATTGTGAGAGTCTTATCAGAGATGTCTGTTGTGTTTCAGTCAGCCTACCAACGATTTTGGACTATGCAACCAAGTTTAATCACGTTGCACTGTTTTTTGACCTGCAGGCAAAACTGTCACTTTTTTTTTAAATTATACAAACATGTAAATAGCTATAAAGCAAGATTGTATTTATATGTAAACCGAAGACCAATGGTAATGCCATCTGACATTAATTTGGCTGAAAAATCCCACAGGTAATGCAACAAATGTCAGTCTTCAAACAACTCTCAAGGAAAGGAGATGAAATAGAACCGGGTTTTTAAGGTGAAAGACATTGCTTCCTACCAGATTCGAACCCACGGACTCTCGCATGAGGCATCAATCGCCAGCACTAAGGGGCAGGACGCCTTAACCACTAGGTCAAATCCCCATCTTCAAAAAAGATGGTTCAATGGCTTATGTTAAACGAGGCGTCCATAAGGAAAGCTGATTACAAAATAATACTCTTCGAGTGAAATCTGTCCTTGGACAAACCTTTAATGAGACTCCTCAAGGCTCAATATACTATTTGAAATGAAATTAACGGACTACATAGGAAAATTGCATTTTACCAATACTCCAAATGGAGATTTTGATTCTAAAATTGAAGTAGCCCAAGGAAACACGCATTTATTGTATTATTACGTATAATTATTTTTGTATCACTGCTGGTTGTAACAGGCAGTATCAAGGATAAATGTCGAGGATAAAAGATTGAAGCTGTTTAGAGACAGGAACAAAATTTCATTTAATAGGTCGGGGTGAATTGCTGTGTGTTAGTATAGCCAGCAGGTCGGAAATTGAATGAGTAAGAATCGAGCATCACTGACTTTGGGGAACTTGAATGAGGAGACTACTCTCGAAATGATGCCCTCCAGCCTTGGCAACTGAACAGGAACCAGTAGCTAATGTTACTTTGTGGACACCTCTTGCAGAAGACTCCAACCACCCCGCCAACCACGTTAGTAAGAACACCGAATTGGACCAAATAGGACCGAATCGGGACACTTTTGCACCGAATCGGAGTTGGCTTTGGTTCGGTATGAAGTTTAATAACAAGTTCTTATATGTTTATGGAATATCATGAACAGATATTGCGTAATGCTCCACAAAACATTTTTCAGCATTGGCCAAAAAAACACGGATGGCTGAAACTTAGTGACTTCTATAAGCTAATGGCTGGTATTCATAACAGTAAGCAAATGCTTTTACTTAAGATTTGCACATCAGTGTCCAGTGTAAATGCATTACAAAACTTGAAGTAAAAGCATTTGCTATCTTTTATAAATACCACCCAATGTACCAAATATAGAAGTCTGGTCCTCCCAGACATCAACAGCAACTCCTTTCATATGAGTCTGTCAATCGCAAGATATTAATTAAGATTATGCTTCTTCAAAACAAGTTGAACTTGCTGATAGATTAAACGAAATAAATAACACACCACAAGCCCAAAATCAATCTCAGTCAAGCAATTAAGCTGTAATTGCATTTTCTGTTGGAACCGACCAAAGAACCCAACATCGTAAATAAACCTCAAAAGGATCACCACAGAACCTCATTATGAATTCTGTTCACGCCACACCTATCAGTTAAAACAGTATCTCATGATTATTGAGCTGTTTCAACTGGTTGGATTAAGCCTGCATCAAGGTCAATGAAGACAATAAGATTACTGCAGCCGATGGGTTCATTCTCCATGGTGACCGAGTGTCCAACCCAAAATGGCCCATAGCCCTACATTAAATTTGTGCCACAAGAACAAAATCCTCTGCTGAGTAGTAAGTAGTGTTAGCAATGGCATCGGTGTATCTATGCTGGAAGTCGGCTCAATAAAGTCACACTTAGGAGCTTTGTTTTGCCTCAAAATTCGGCATGGTAATAGAGGATACCATATCCTGATACAGCGGGTGGCTTAATTTGCAAAGAGGACTTTGTTCTGGTAGCAATTTTACTTTTTTAACAGTGTTTTTCGATTGCTTTCCAAATTCTCCCAACCGCACACCGTGTTGCACCAATTCCAGTCGTGCCGTGCATTCCAACCTCGGATAAATTCAGAATCGCCATGGGTTGTTCCTAGTATGTCATATTTTATGTCAAATATTAAAGAGATACCACTTGTTATATGCAAGCTACAACTCCCCCCCCCCTTTTGAGCAAGAACCTCCTTGTCCTTGCGGACAGACCACAGTGGGAAAGCCAACACTAAGATGAGCATTCGATTACGACACAGCTGCATCAGGTGTTATGGGATTAGGGTACGACCTCGAATGACTAATTTACTCTGACTGCGACACCTAAGAAGACACTATGAATGATTAGCACAGCCATTCTGCACATAATCACCAATTAGTGAACAAAGTATCACACGTCCGGCATGTTAACATGGCACCTCTCTGACAATCACGAATGATGGTTCAGCCCAGGGTTTTGTGGTCAACTTGAGCGTGGGAGAAAATTGCTAGGATAATAATGATATTAACGCTACGTAGATAATATACCGTACGATTAGTAATAGTTCACACTCTAGTGACATGCACAGCTTTTAAAACTTCACCCTGACCTTCATTTTGAGGGAAAAAAACAAAACTATGTAATTTCCTGAAAAAAGATGGAGTTCAATTAAAATCGTAAGAAACTTGGCCTCCACACCAGGTTGGCTTAATCTGTTTCTTTTTACTACTCTCAATATAATTCCATTACTCTCCTTTCCAATGGATGCATTCCACAAATCAAGTCCACAATTAGGGGCAACGGTTGAGTCAATATATCCACCAGATGTCAGGGACCATCGATGTGGAATAATCCTAACTACCCAGGTGGTACCCAAACCACTGAAGTGAACCAATCTTTTTAAATCGACCACATCAGGTGATTGGTGACTTCTAACATTCCTTCAAGTCCATTAGTTAGGGATGCTGATCGTAGCCACATCCGGAATGGTACAGGTCCACCTTTTAAGACATAATGTGGAGGACAATATTTTAACTTGTAGAATTAAAGTTTCACACTTGTAACCAAATGCACGTGGTCACACACCACCACCACCAGTGTAAAGAGCGGTTTACACATGCAACTTTTAACATAAACCTGATGAGACCAACAAGTTTCACCAAAGTTGCATGTGTAAACGGGCATGCAACTTGTTGCAACTTCCTACTGCAACTTGTTGCAAATTTAGGATCCAGATCCTATTTACTGGTGAAGTTGCAACAAGTT
>NMRB01002141.1:0-13025 GCA_002633025.1 Notospermus geniculatus | reverse complement strand
GTTGCAGCAACTTGCAACTTGGTGCAACCTGGTGTAAACCCTCCTTAAAGGATAGTATCTGAAGGAGAAGTGTGATAGGTTTCAGTTTCTGTTGATCTTCAACATGTTGAAGCAGGAAAGCTGTGGGAGAGTAACTACTTATCATGGACTAATGTACAACACTAGCACAAACGGAGCCGACTTTGACCTCATGTTTCCACAGGGGTCGGAGATGAGCGAGCCGTATTCATCAACAACATTAGCCCTGATCCTCTAAATAGACATGCCACTTTCGTTAAGTGACAGCTGACGTGACGTGGCCCTATCTTCCCAAGCTGGGGAGTTACCAGTTCAAGACAAGATAGAGAATCTGTCAATGCCCATTTTTTCACAGAACAAAACCCGTTCTAGTCATTGCGAATGCCTCCATTATCAATCCTATACAGAAATTTTTTAAATGCAACCTGGTAAAGGCAGATCTTCTTTGCCCAAGGGAGTACAGCTTGAAAACAGATAGACCTCTGGATTTTAAAAAAATGTCATGATGTATACTATCAGGACAAATACATCCACAGATACTTTGTGTTTTTTTATATTTAGCCAGTAGGCCCACATTGTGGTGATCATGTCCTGTCAAGGGTTTGAGCCCACTACGCAAACTGTTTGTATAACTAGATATACATGAAACCGGACTATCCAGCGAAGAACACAATACATTAGTTCCAGGGAGTATTCTAGCAGACTTTCTCTCTTCCAAGAGAAATGTTGTGGTGGTCACTTTTTATCAGCTGCCAACCACGATTCAGAATTAGAATTACATTTGTTGTATGCAATTATAATGCACATTAATAAATTTCTAAGCCCCAAAAGTAAAAAAAATCTCAGGCAGATAGTTTAGTGACCACTGAAAAATTTCCAGAACTATTCCTGTGTTTAAAATAGTTCAGGTCGTTAAAAATAGACTTCTCAGCATGCAGAGTGACTATGACATTTTAAGTCACCTGAAGAAAATATCCATTTGGCCATTATCATGCCGCTGCTACCTGCTGATATCGTTAGAGCCATAAGATATGGTGCTCATGAGAGTGCTATTTCGTCACGGTGTCATCTCATTTCGCCTACTCCTATTTCGCCTAAACTCATTTCGCCTAAACCTATTTCGCCTAAACCTATTTCGCCTAAACCCATTTCGCCTAAACCCATATCGCCTACTTCCCATTTCGCCTAATACCTGTATCGCCTACTTCCCATTTCGCCTAAACTCATTTCGCCTACTCCTATTTCGCCTAATTGGAAAGAAAGAATGAAGATGAATATGTACATGTACAACACATAAGTTTATTTTCTCATTTGGGCTTCTACTTAGTAACCCGGCCCTTCACCCAAGTGGAAAGATGTCTAAATTCCACGTCTGGGTGAGCTTCCCTATACTGTCAAATGGGCAATATGGCAGCATTTTCTGTACCTTTCATTATGTGGAACGTTGACTGTTTAATGGAGACCCTAGCTCACTGCCTTAATAGGTGTCACTAGTGGCTAAAACTATTGAAATGAAACTGACATCCCGGTCCTGATCAATTTCCCACACAAAAGGCGTCCATTGTATAGGACCGGGTTTCGGTGTGCTGCCCTCTATCGTAGCTAAGATCCCCATTAGAAGTAGGTGAAATATCATCATCATCATATTATTACCGGCGTCGTAACCCTGTTAGGTTTTTGCCGGAGGTATGGAGTCCACGGTACTGTCCACCTGTGTGGGGTCTTTTACTTGCCCTGGCATAGACACTCAGGTACAAGGGACCACGGCTTTTAGTCCCAACCGACGGGCCCTATATTATAGGAATTAGGCGAAGTGAGTGTAGGCGAAATGGGTGTAGGCGAAACGAGAAGTAGGCGAAACGGGTAGTAGGCGAAATGGGATGTAGGCGAAATGGGTTGTAGGCGAAATGGGAATTAGGCGAATTGGGAATTAGGCGATATGGGTTTAGGCGATATGGGTGTAGGCGAAATGGCCACTTCTTGTAGGCGAAATGGGTTTAGGCGAAATAGGAGTAGGCGAAATGGGCCGTAACCTTCGTCACTGCTTGCAAATAATGCTTTCTGCCGTACCAAACACTTCTACTATAACTTTGCCAGCAACTCAATCGCCCAGTCTTCAGTTACCGAGTAAAATCAGGCATGGATCAAGCGGTGTCGTATTCCTTTGAGAAAAGTGAGGAAGCAAACTTATCAATGCCGATGGGACTTGTTTTCTACTGAACGAGCATCACAAACATCGCTGATGACAAGAAATTCATAAGGTTTGGCAGTTTAGGTGGTAAATTATGTTGAGTGGGGGCTTCCTTGGGCAACTCGAGAAAATTTTGAATACTTGACTTAACCAGACTTTCATCACCCAAAATTTGGTTTCACACACACTTCATACTAGGTGGATTGGTAAATTTGTTGCTGCACAAACCTGTGATATCGAAGCAGGAACCGCAATATAATTTTTTGGCCAGAAACTGACTAGGATTGAAAACAAAGGTGGCAAGTGTTTGGATACTGATATCACTCCAGGCCCCCAAGGTAATTTGCGAACCCACACAGTCAGCCAAAGAGTTGGCTTCCCAGCCTTGGAGAAAGTACATGTACCCACCACATTTTTTAAATACATTGTACGTGGACTGTTTGGCCTTTCCCCCTCCAGGTGGAGTCAATCTCGGATGCAGTAAGTGGATTACAGGCAATCTACAGAAAAGATCTAGACACCATCTTCTGCGTCTTTCATCCATGTCAAGCAATCTATGCAAAAAATTGACGATTTTCTATTACCGTAGTAGCATGGATCAGATTAACCCTAGGTCTCCCACTCAGTACTGCCAACTCTTTTTAAGTCACAGGTATAAAGCAGCAGAACTGATGATATTTCTGCCAATCTCAGTCGTCAATTTTATTATTCCTATCACTGAATTACTGTCAGCTAAAAAGCAGTAAATCGAATATACCGTAAAAACTTTCACATAAGTACATTAGATTAGGAGGAATCAAATCCATCCGCTGTCGCAGTGACCGAGGAGTACCTGTACTATTACCCACTAGAAACAGACCTGGTACTTTCTTGTGCTCTATATCAAAATGAATGAATCACAACATCATGTCAGAGAGATACAAGAGAATTTCAAAGTAGATAAAAGGCTTCGGCATGATGGGATTTTGCAGCCGTCAATGACAATCACACGAAACTTCAAGCAGAGGAGTTTGATTTCGGAGTGCCATTCAACCGACCTGGTGACCAAGTTGAATGACTTAGAAGTTGGAATGTAGAGACAGCCTTTGCGTTACTAGAAATGTAAATTCATAACAAACAAAATACAAGGACTGTGGTTTCCAACTGAAATACTGAAATTACACTTGTTAGAATTGAGCATGGGCCAGGTTTCAAGACAAAAGTAAAGGAAGTAGGTGAAAGCAGGAAAGCCACTGTATCCGACTGGATAAAATCAGAAGTCTAAAAGGGAAGATGAAAGTGGTAAAAGTATCATGAAGATGGTCATGTTTACGCTAAGTACCAAAAGGGAAAATGCATTACTAGAAAGAGGGGCAGGATGAACAGTTTACGTACGTGTGCCCCATAACTTTTAGCTGGTCCCTAATTGCCAGTCATTAGAAATAACAGCCAGTGAGGTACCAATCTTTTCTACAGCTGTTCTTTTAGATCTATAGCCCAATTTGGAAAGCACTTTAAATCCCGTTGGCCAGGGGAAATAGAAGAAGTTTTCACTCATTTCACCAGTAGTTGTTAGGTGGATACGTTACTCCATAACTCTTTCCCAGACTTTTGCAGTTCGACGGCATTCATCCCATCAGTCACAGAAAAGTATGGATGAAAGAGTTATTTCAAAGAGGTCAGAGGCAAATGATCTACTTCTAAACCCTAACCACATCCGATCATCAGTGCTGGTAATGATGAAGGAAGCAAGAGTGAAACAGATGGAGAATTCTAGAAAGAACGATCCTAATCCAAGAACAACTCCAAAAATCTTGAACATGGCATCATTTTTGTCACTTTTTTCACTCAGCACAGCTTACTTGAGCCCAACTCAGTTTCTGCGCGACGACATCCTGCACTACAGCCGATTAGAGGAAAGAAAGTTGATGATTGGCAGCTTCACAGGGTGCCTGACATCAAAGTTTATTGAAGCAGGCAGCTTTCCTTGGCATTAAATGAAAAAACACAGGAATGGTTGGAAGACGCAGAGGGGCTCTGGAGAAGGCTGATATCAAGGACATTATAGGTGACATGGGGAGAAAAATCAATCAAACTTCCATAATTCTGCAAAATTACGGAAGATAAAATAGGCGAAGGAAACGTTGCGTTTGTCACATTGGCAGTGTTAACAGAATGTAAAGTTGTCAATGAGTGCCTCAGAGGAGTACCTTTACCGGTGGTGACGTACACGTACACAAGGGTAAAATTCAAATAGAGTGTTAGCTTTGGGCACTCGGAAATTTTCTCACCATCCAAATTGTTCTGGCATATGTGTCAAAAGTATAAAAGGTGGAGATGTATGCCAAGGGTGGGATTTTTACCATTGGGAATGAGATCGTGACATACTATGATATGATCGAGTAAGACTTTCCTGAAGCTGATGTAAGCGTACAAATTTACCAATAATTCTCAAAGAGCTCTATGGTCGAATCACTCTACTCGTCTTTCTGGCACATTGACCACGATGTTCCCGCAATCAAAGCAATCCTGCATCAACCACCAAATGAAGGCAGAATCTTTCACTCACGAGGCTGATTGAATCAGAGGACCACTGTAATCATCAAAGACAGAGCCAACTAAAAGAATTCGCCTTCTTATCAGAGAATCAGTGGCATTCATGATCAGTGTAGTCACGTTTTAAAAATTATCAATCTACAATATCAATAGAAAATAGTAAACAAAAATCGGTTGATATTCTTAACGGTTCTGAACATTGCGTGCGTTGTCTATGGTTACGGTAAATCATGGGAGGGAATTGATTGTGTTGTGACCATGGTAGGCAACATCACCAAGCAGTTCAGGAAAGTTATCCTCAAATAGGTGGTAACTAATGAGCTAAAACTTTCAACAGTTTGGCGTAGATCAAGGAGTGATTGGTACCGTTAGATCTGACACGCTCCCTCGTATTTCTGCCCATAAACGTTGTCCTTCTTTTGCCTTCCACAAACAGCCTCAGGCTATCAGAACAGTAATGTAGTTAAGGTTCCTGAGGACATTAGGTAGCTATCTCAGAAAAGCAGATTGCTCCACTCCTCCATTTATGACAGCAGGATTCAAAAACATGCACGGCGAGCTGGTAAATGAGAGAGTATGATTCGATGGCACGGATGCTGAGGGCAAATTTTGCCGTCAGAACACGACGGCAAAAAGTTTCCATCCCTCTAACCACGAGACAGTACGTTCCAACATGAGAGTTAATGAAGTCTAAGCACCACGATTGACGAAAGAATGAACTAGACATAGCACTGGTGGCATTATCCGTGATGAATCAACAGAAAAGCAATATTAGTAGAGAGGAACAACAGTCTATCATTGCCATCAATCATACCATCAGGCAATCTGACCATCAGGAGGTGATTAGGGGGCCGTGAAGACACAGAGGGCAGCCCTGCCATGCTGTACTTTTCACCCACGATGAACAGACGCAGGCAAGTTATTTAACTTTTCAAGCACGAAGTTGCTTGCAATAAAAGAATCTGCAACAGTAGCAACTACAAGATTAGGATTCTACCCATTCGATCAGAAGCCACAACAGAAAATATCCACAATTTCATTTCAGATATCTTAGCCATTCATGCCCTCAGATTCTTAGCCAAGATGTTTATTTCAGATATTTACCGGTATTATACTGTATGTTTTTGCATGTTTGAAAAATCCAATTTATCAGCTACCCAAGGATATTGAGCATTGTCAACCTAAAGTTGATAATGAACTAGCTTGGTAAGAAATGCCAACCCTATAATCACAAATCCATCATCTATCAAGAACTTTTGTGTAAGGAAGAGGGCCGAAAAAAGTTTCGTCAAGAAATTTCCTGCAATTTCAATAAAGCAGCGTACTTCATACCACGAAACGATAATTAAATTTAGACCGTCGCAATTTTTATGCACATAATAATCTTCATGGCGGTGTGGGTTTATCACTTCAATTTGACAGATTTGCTTCTGGCTGTGTGCTATTCATTAAGAAGTCGACAATACCTTTCCATTCAATTTGCTGTCATTAGAAACATGCAATGTATTCATTAAGGCTGGTGATGCTGATATAACAGCTTGCAACGTTATAAGAGTGCTGAATCCCTCTAAATTTTACTCGACACTTTTCTGCACTGACATTTTCAATATCTTGATCTAGTGACTCAACAGTGCAAACCCGATTAGCGTAGCTTGCTGTCTCATGCGCTGCTGCAGGCAACCGTAGATTCATTTCAGAGGCTGCTCAGGTTTTCCAGTTTGCCTGCAACACCCACCGGGCATGTAATGAGGAATGTACCAAATGCGAGAAGCCAGGGGTTTACTATCGACAAAATCCACTTCCGCCTACAAATGGTACTAAATCCGCCGCGCATGGATCTGAATTACAACCATGCCTGTAGAAAATAGTAGAGCTATACTGGGTAAATTATAAAACCTCACCAGTGCCCGTGTCTTCTTTTACTGTGTTCAAAAACGTTTAACGAATTCGGCAGGTAGAAACCGCGGAATTCCATGAAATTCTGCTTTTTCTACCTGCCGTAACGAATTTGTCTATTGAGTTGATGTTAACAAAACCAAAGCGCCCCATGGGAAATGCAAGGTCCCTGATGAGTAACAGCTTCTGTAACCAATTTTTCTGCATTGTTACGTCCTCCAAGGTACAAAACATATGACCTCGTGTTGCCCATGGGACGAAAGATACCGGTAAATTAACTTTGATAAAGATCTTAAGCTAGGCGCAAATCTCAATGCAGCAGGGGTGTTTTTACAGTCGACTGACAAACGTCACTGGACTCTTCATCATTCAGCCGGGTCAGTTGACTACACCCAAAAATCCATACGCCTTATAAATTTTTCCTATACCATACCGCATTGAGATATTTACAGTCAGTGTGCACCTAGCCATATGGCCAAGGCCATTGTGCTCAATTATCAATAGCGACATAACACATCCAGTCATGCTAGAGACAACAACTCAGTTAAAGTAGTGATGGTGTTCTTTCCACTTCTTTGATAGGCATTTTTCAGAGTGTAGGAGATACAGTTATGGATAATATCACTCCGATAAAAGTACGTTTGTAAAAGTTTTCCAGTTATGCCCTGGTGGCTATATTAGACATCCAACTGAGATGAAATTAGGTACGCAGGAAGAAGTCTCAAGAGTTGCATTATACATATCAAATATGGTGCCATATCGACATTTCTTGGTCAAATAGTTAGAAAACGTGTCACTATTGTTCAGTAATGATGACAACAAACGACTCCATGCTGTTTGTAACTATGGAGGAATTATACTGACCTCCATGGTATAACCTTGGAGGAATTATACAGTATAATTCCTCCAAGGTATAACCAACCTGTATGATGACAGGGGAGCCAAAAAGATGTCCTATCCCAATTAGGTATACAAATAATTTGTATCTGTTACTTGGCCCAAATGTCAATCACCATCCAAATGATGAATTAGAAGATTACCCCTGTCACGTCAACGGCACAGCCGTATGTCATCCAAATCAATGCAAGTCCCTCTAAAACAGATGATGAGCGTGTAATCATGTTGGGCATAATCTATCATAATCTTGACCAGACTAATGGACACTGATCTACTGATAAGGAAGCTAACGACCCTTATAATTGATATTTATGCACAGTCTGCTTGAGGTCGCTTTCTCTTCCATCGCTTTTTTTCCTTAAGCGGAAGTGAGGTAGAGGATAATCAGTATAACATAATGGACCGGCAGGTGACAGTGCATTTTATTTCAATCTCCATGATCTCAGATTAGCTTAGTCTCTATCTCTCTGCAGAAGAAACTTTTGGTAAATAAATCTCAGATCTCTGAAAAGCGGAGACTGAACAGTTTTTTGCTGAAGGTACAGGAATGCAATGGTCCACTTCTTCACTATGCTCTATAACTTGAAACAGTTAAATAATTTAAATTTGATATTGACCAAATTTCCATATTCATCTCTATCAATTTTTTACAGGAATGCAATGGTCTACTTCTTCACTATGCTCTATTAAACTTGAAACAGTTAAATAATTAAATTTGACTTGAAACAGATAAATAATTTAAATTTGACATGAATGCAGGAATGCAATGGTCTACTTCTTCACTATGCTCTATTAAACCTGAAACAGTTAAATAATTTAAACTTGACTTGAAACAGATAAATAATTTAAATTTGACATGAATGCAGGAATGCAATGGTCCACTTCTTCAATATTCATTGTACTCTATAACTCGAAACAGTTAAATAATTTAAATTTAACACTGGCCATATTTCCATATTCATCTCAGACATTTTTTTCTAATATATAAATAAGATTCTCACATTCTGATGTTTTCTCTTTAAATACCAGTATGAGTAGGCCTATAATGAGGTTTATAAAAAATAAAAGACATGCAAGGATAACCACTATTTAGAACTGAGCTCATCAAAGATGACCAATAATTCATTACTGCTTCCTCTTAAGGGAATATGACAGGCAATGCTGCGTGAAAATCACACTTAGACAGACCAATAAATAGAACTTGCCAAAGTAATAAGGCATATTTGTCAGCCATTTAGATGATTCATGATCGTCTTGTTCAAGTGAATGCTTCCAATCTCGCACAAGTTGATATCAGCGGGGGTTTATATCAGTTGTGCGAGTAGAGGAGGTTATTCGAGTGTGCTTCTGCCAGCCCAATGGCTGATTGATATAAAGCTAGCAAATGCCTTTACTTCAAGTTCTGTGGTTCATTTACATTGGACGTCCCTGTGCAAGTCTTAAGTAAAACCAAGAATATACATGTATAAGTACCAAGAATGCATAACTTAAAGCAAAAGGGTGGGCATTAAGTTACTTTTTCTGATAATAGAGGGCATACGGTAATAACAGGCCTTCTAATTAAATAACCAATGTTTAGATTTAACGGTTGTTAACTGAATTGTATTATTTAGAATATCATCAATATTCTTATGTAAAGTTACAGACAAATTATTAGCATTCAAAATTTTTTCGATTTTGGTGAAACCACGGATTTGTTGTATAGAGGTCAGAGTGCCCAACTCTGAGATCAATTACAATTATTATCAATTTGTCGAAAAAATGGTCCATTCAAAAATGCTTTGTAGCTCGGTTATTTCTGAGTGCATATAACTAAGGGAGGTGTCATTTTGTTTGTAATGATCTTCTCTACACAATAATCCTTCACAAATTAAGATCATTCGGTTACAGGGTCACCAGAGGCAATTTACTAAACTCACTTTTTGGCACCTACTCGGAGTTGCACATTCTTGGTACTTATATATTCGTGGTAAAACCAGTTGCTAACTTTTATGAATATCAGCCAATGACAGAGCATTCTGAAGTCCTGCCTAAGATCCTTTTGGAAGGGAAATAGATTTCAGGAACAGGAACTGGCCAAGAACTTCATGTTTGCCTGGGAGAGAAACTAGAGACAAGAAATAAATGCTGCGCATCACAGTGAAAAATAATCCAAGAAACTGCTGGTAAGAAAGAGACAATTACAAACAGGGCCAAGAGAGTTTCTCAGATGATGATATATCAAGTTTCAAAAAGGAGATAAATAATTCAAATACCCCATCAGTATCAGATTAGAAGGATTTGTTTTTCTCTAAAAACCTTTTAAGTGGTCCACCACTATTCCCCACATAGCCTTATCATGTTCGAGGGAAGTAAATAGCAAGTTAATGGTCACTCGTGGATAAGATCCTTGAAGACGCAATTACAATCCACATTGCACTGCGGAAGGAATGATTACCCCCTTCTTCCAACAGAATTGGACGACGACGGGAAATTGGAAATCTGATAGATCTACACTCGTGTCATCACAGACTCGTCACACAATCAGGGCCATTCATTCAGACAGAAACGAGGAGACATGGTCCAATCACTGTGCTGACACATACTGCATCCAAACATCCTCATTCACACACTCGACAGGATAGAATTTGTCAATGGAAGAACACTCATTTCCTATTGACATTCGTTAATGATACACAGAATAACCATTGTAATCTATGATTATGGTTAACCATCACCGAAATATCCATAGAGTGGCACATATAAAAACTATTTCAACATTTACAAAATTTAGATTAACATTCCTGTCTCCTATTTCAGACATCAACTGTGCAAGTGCCTGAATGCCTATGACAAAAAACAGATTCCATCCTTGACCAAATAGGCCTATGTTCAATAATTATTCGTAGAATCTTGGAGGAATTATACTGACTTGGAGGAATTATACTGTCACTATAATTCCTCCAAGGTAGAATCCTCTTTTGCAAAAGGCAATCAGCATATCTCTGCGCTGGAGACCACCACATATGATATCATTAATATAGAATTTGAAAGGCATCTTCAAAATGGTGAGTAGAATATTACCATGTATCATTTTGGGGAAGTTTCTATTAATACGAGCCAGAAAGGTAGCAAGGAAACTGTATTCGTCCAACACAATGTTAAAGCGAATTGATAGCAGATTTTATTTACATTTGGCTGGTGTTTGTAAACACAAAATTTCAGCCAATCAGAATGCACAAACATTTCTTTGTTGACATTCTGGAGAAGTTTGTTTACATTTTTTCCCGAAAATTTGTCCCCTTTCAAATTCTATTTCTAAATAAAAAAATTTCGATATCAATTCGCTTTAAGATAGGCCAACTAACAAGCCAATAAGATACGAATCTGATAAGCAAGCTGACCGAAAACATCTAAATGTGGCAACACCCGCTCATCGCTAGCACAGCTGACGACATGATCTATGCAAAAGGTGTACAAATTAGTCATTTCCCAACTATTTTGGAATAAATATGTCTGAGCAATGATTGAATTTAAACAATAAATGTAATCAAATTGTCTTGTAACCTACGCTAGAATCCAATCAACCCAGTCAAATCTAATCAAATTACAATGACAGGTTACTTTGTTGAAGGTTCCGTAAATGTACCAGTAATGATGTTGTTGACAGAAGATTTTGCTAACCATAAGATTGGTGCGAAGTGTAAACAAAGAAGATTTGAATTCATGCCACAGCTAGCTTATTGAAGTTCATTTGACACTACATGTATGTACACATAGGCATCAAAAAACCGACACCAAGCTCAATCATTATTTTTCAATGTTGTATATGAATATAATAAGTACCCAGTACGTATGCAATAATATTTTAAGTAAATAAAAAAGCCTAAGTATTCACAGGAAGAAGTGTAAAGTATACCACAAGAAAAAAAATTGAAAATGGCAATTTCAATCAAAATGCATTATGCTTCAGGTCTGTTTGGTTTATAATCTACAATGGGTGAGGTCAAGTTAACATAGAGTTAACACTAACACTAACACCAGTGTTGACTTTGAATTTTGACCTGTCATCAAACTCCCGAGTTAACACTGGGTTCAACACGAATTAACACTTTGGAGACTTTGTGTGAGTGTTCTGCATTCTGGGTTAACCTGGAGTTAACCTGAGCACTTGGCTTTGATTTGACAAAATTGTACTACAAACCCCTAGAGGTTAACTAAGAGTTAACACTTTTAGAGGTCAAGTGTCAGATTTAGCTCTCCTCAGTTGTTGATCGCAGTCATGTTGTTTTCGCCCAAAAAACCTGCCCCGCCTTATCAGTTCATCGAGAACACACAGTATGTTCTCCAGTCCATGGAAACCTTTTTGCAGCTTTTGCCATTTTCTAGCAGCAAATTTGAAGAGAATTAATCAGAAAATTCGTCTGCTACCACCCCAGCCTCTCATCCAACCAATTTGCATTGAAGACAAATGTCACCGCCTGTTCTCAATTTACAAGTTTTGATAAACTTGTTTCATCAGGCTTCAAAAATGTGAGGACCACGACAGGCAAGTCAAGATTGATAAAATTCGGAGTGGGACATGTCCAGGTGTTAACACTGGCTTAACCCAGTTTAACACTGAGTTAACTAGGTAATTCAGTGTTAACGTGGAGCTAACTTCATTCCCTGATTTGTCAATTCAGGTTAACACTAACACTGACACTAACACTAACACAGACACTTGACCTCACCCAATGTATTGTACTTTGATATAAATAAACTTAATTGAAATTGAATTGTGGAAAAAAAGAAGTCTCATGCTATGTTCACACTAGCATTTCCAAACCATATTTAATTCATAAAAAAACTGGATACATTCCAAGGTGCCACGTCCTTTTTTTAACAAATCCGGTTTGTTTGTGGCATGCATTTAAGTTGCATTGAAGAGAGAACTGTCCGAAATGCATCTTTACTGAATCATTCTGTAGCATGCAAAAATTCAGGAATTTGGTTTCAATTCGTTTTCAGTGTTAACGTCGCAGAGTTTTTTTAGTTGAGATATTTCAAGCAGGGTATGAAACATACACTGTTTTAAAATGTTGTACATGTACGTATTGTATAACAGCATAATTAAAGCTGTTTTAGAGTCTTGTTTGTTGTGTAGGCACTGCAGCTGTTTCGAACTGGTTGTTTCTGTTACTGACATCCTATTCCAGCCAGGCAAAGAAATACAGTTTCTTAATTTTCTGGGTTTTTCTCTTCATAGGTTAGTCCATGCCGGGGTCCATACAGTCACACCATTGCTATCTTCCCGGCCCAACATCACCCACTTCAACATTAGATACACGTATTGCTACTTGCAATACGTACATGTATCTATCATCTGAAGTTTTAACCTCTGTCAAATATACTCACATCTACAGAGATATACACACTCAACATCACTGGCTTCTGACGCATGCATATCTTGAACGAGACATTTCCTGTACATTTTTACGAGTAAATGCTTATGTCATAAAAAAGCAAT